>BOPN01002521.1:27500-47500 GCA_017312705.2 Penaeus japonicus
TTTCCCCGACAGAGCACTACCTGGACTATGGACCCGACCACCCGTGGCTGTTCGCGCACAACGAGGTGCTGTGGAGTCGGTGCCAAGCGTACCCCGACCTGTGCTGGAGGCCCGAGTTCCTGTCGCCCTTCTGCAGCCTCTTCCCCTTCCAGTCCCTCAAGACGGTGCGCCTCAGGCTCAATCTCACGCAGGAACTGTTGCAGGATAAGAAGTGAGTGTGTGGGTCTGGGGGTCTGGGGGTCTGGGTGCCACGTGGTTGCATGGATGAGTAAGCGAAGGGTTGTGTTTCTGTGGTATATTCTTCGCCATGCTATTTTTTTTAGTGATTCTATGTGAATTTCAAAATCGAGCACCTGGTTTCTTTAAGAATCCGTTTCCCAACCCCACGACACGTAAAGTATTGTCGTTTCTGACGAAAGGAAAAAATATAACACCATACATCAGAGAAGATCATTCGATAGGCCAGAAAACAGTCTCGAAATCAGTCTACTATATTTTACAACTTGAATTTCAGACCCGACGTGTTCCGAATGACCCTCATTTCCATTCCGTTTTCGTTCATGACCTTCTATTACACACACACACACATACAAACACCGTTGCGTTTTCTCCCCCAGGTTGGGCGTGCAGGTGCTGTTGCTGGTGCGAGACCCGCGGGGCACCATGCAATCGCGGCGCCATCGAGACTGGTGTCCGGGGGAGCCTGACTGTGACGACCCGGCCAGGCTCTGCAGCGACCTCGTCAGCGACTACAACACAGCTTTGGTTCTCAGGAGAAGGTTCCCGCATTCCTTCAGGTGAGAGAGAGACGGGTGTGGAGCAAGGTTGTTTTTTAACTTTCGGGTGAGATTTTTTTTGTTTCATGTGTTCTTTGAGCCGGATAAGTGAGGTGAAATAGTTATAGGAAGGAGATGATGAATGAAATAGATATAGGTACTCTACACTGCATATAGCTTATTCATGAATATATATATATATATATATATATATATATATATATATATATATATATATATATATATATATATATATATATATATATATATGAATGTATGTTTGTATTACCAATATGAAATTTAGTCCCATAAGACCAGTACATATGAACTCGTTTTGAAAATCGCTATAAAATTAGTTCCCTTTTGTCAAATCCTGGAAAATGCAAGATAGAAGATAAGAAAAAAAAATGTCCATTATGATTATACTGTTAGCAAAAGCAATTAATTTAATAAGTATGTAGTATAACAGGAAATGGGATTGCACCATTTTATCGTATTATTATCAGTATATTTATCATATTTGTATGTAATTATATTCTAATCACTAACATAGAAGGAATTTGTTATGTCAGGATTGTAGGTTGCTTTTATTTATTCATTTTTGTGTTTTACTTTTTTTTAGAATTTCTCTCTCATCTGTTTGGATATTTAGAAGCACTTACATGTTTTTTATTTGCGTTTTTGCACGTGTTAATGTGTAATTATATTTGTTCAGGTGGTCATTGCGCATGTGTGACGTGTCATCATATCTATTCCATTTAATTTTGTAATCTTTTTTAATACTCAGCGAAAAAAAATACATTTGCATGTCCCTCAGAAATGTATGCTAACCAAAAATTCTTGTAATTATATATATAACAGCTCTACGAATCATTCACAATTTCACCTAAAACACATCTTTTAAAAAGTGCAATGGCACAGACTCCCGTATCAATATAGATTTAACATTTCCCTCCGCCTTCAGAGCCGTCCGCTACGAAGACCTTTCATTCGACGCCTACAACATGACGAAGGAACTCTTCAACTTCTTCCACCTGAACTACCATCCTCGAGTGCAGTCCTTCTTAGACACACATACGAAGGAGACCATCGGAGGCGTGTCCAGCACCTTCAGGGACTCGAAGACGGCGCCCATCCACTGGAAGAAGGACCTCGAGTGGGAGGAAGTGGAGAGGATACAGAGAGTGTGTCATAAAGCTCTGAAACTGTGGGGTTACGTCGTGGCTAAGAACGAGGAGCATCTGCGGGCCTTCATGCCGGTTGGCCTTTTCAGATTTCCGTGACGCAGACGATTTGGCGGGAAAGGGAGAGAGAGAGGGAGAGAGAGAGAGAGAGAGAGAGAGAGAGAGAGAGAGAGAGAGAGAGAGAGAGAGAGAGAGAGAGAGAGAGAGAGAGAGAGAGAGACAGACTCTGAGATATCGAAATAGGTTGTGATTATTTTGATTGTTTTTGTTGTTGTTTTTTTTTCTCTCTCTCTCTTTTCTTTCTTTTTTTTTGGATTGGAAAGATTTCGCGAAGAGGAAAATAAAAAAGACGGAGAATGATCTCCTTTAGGAATGAAGGATATTTGGTTGTGATAAGCCGTGATTTTTTTTGTGTGTGTGGTATTCACGTTCTCACGTTCTTTACGAAGGAGGCATTGTTCGTAAAAAAAAAATAGATTGCTTTCCCTCTGAATCTAAGTCAAGTAAATATAAGAATGCAATCGGTTAAAATGCGTATGGGTTTTGTAAATATAAGAAAACCTATACCACCACGTGCTCTTCGCGTGCCTTACAAACATTAACAGGTGCTAAGGGTTATTTCCTGTCCGTAAAATATACACAGAAAAGTATACGGATCACTAATACAGAAATAAAAAAAATGGTTGAGAAAACAGTGCAAATAATAGGAATGGAAGTGACATTCATGAATTCGGAAAATAATCACATGAACATTTATTGTGAAATACCGGAACTTCGAAGAGCGGTCTCGATGCCAGACGTACGATCAGTGATGTCGCTTGCCAGAAGCTCATCAATGATCATCTAACGGTCTTGGGTTTCTCTCTACGGTGACCATGTGTTCTATTATTGTCATGGTAGAATGAATACCTTGATGAGATAGTTGTGATATAATCATGGTGCTTGCCATGACATTTGTAGAAAGTTATGATATTAATTAATGAAAATGCGAGTTACAGAAAGGTTGTTTGGTGCTTCTGTAAGTGATTGTACCTAGATTTGAATTTGATTTTACATTTGTAATTGAAATGTTATGTTTTTTTATTATTATTAAATAAGTGTTATAGATTCATTATGGTTGGTCAAGCATTGCTATATGTAATGCTGATGTTTTGAGATTATGATTTTCTCTCTTTTTTTTGGTTTGTTTATTTCACATATTGATTATTTATATATATATATATATAATAAAAACTGTGTTTGCTTGTTTTCATGACACTGTGCACGAGTTGTAAGTAGAAATATTAATATATTTTGCACAGATTTGCCCCCTGAAATCCGACATGAAGCACCATGAAGTGAACGCTTTTTTTTATTAACACAACATTCGACAGAAAACTGACCTGTGATTAATAGTTGTATGTATACTTACCCTTACGTTTACACTGATAAGAAATACTTAATTTCTCGGTGAAAGGGACACTACAGTATAAACCGTTCCAGTGGACTATTTAAACTTTCGTCACATTATTTTTGTATCCATGAGTGAAATTAAATTTAGTCAAGGTCTGTATATATATATTTTTTTCTAAAATGTTTGGCACTTAATGATACCTTTGTCAGATGTTTTTTGTCTGACTCTAAATATTGTTATGGTCATTACGGTGTTTTTTTTTTCTTTTTTTTTTCTTTTTTCTTTTCTTTCTTTCTAGATGTCCGACTGTCAACATTTTTTTTTTCTTAGGGCTGAACAATAAACATTAAAGATGTTTGTTAATTACCATCTTAAAACTACTTTTACCTCTCTTACCTATTTTTGGTAATTAAAAGAAATTTTGTGATTCTTACGTCCCGTTATTGATGATGACACCTTCCCTCTTTCCAAAGATGATACCACCAAATTCTTCAGTTCTAAAAATAGCCTCCTGTAATCTGTGTTTAGTCGATGCAACGGTTGTTCGGTATCGGCATTATGTGTACATAATAAAAAATGTTCAGATGATGGGTGTTTTTTTTTTGCCTAAACTTTCTATTTAATATAGGATGTTACTCTTCTTCATCAAGCCGTTATGGTCATTATTGTCATCATCATCATCATTCATCACCACCACCATCAATATCATCACTTCCACCATCGATATCATCACTACCACCATCGTCATCAATGTGAAAACGAACTAAAAGAAACACGGAAACACGAGTATGCCGAGGGCCTTTTTGCTTTTATCAGGGGATACTCGTGTGTTTTCATGTTTCCTTTTGTTTTTGTTTTTTTAACTTGAGTTTGAATCAATCAATCATCAGTCATCACCATCAATCATCATTCAAATTCCATGGCAATACATACACATAAATCTGACTTTTTTTTTTTTTTTTTTAATAATAATCTATTCCTGGTGCCATCTTACTGGAATGCATGATTTACAACCCAATGTGATGATTTTGTACATCCTGCATCGACTGTTTTCCCGTTGTTTGTCTGTCTCATTTCCGCTTGTGTGTCATTTCCTTGTTTTTGTTCTGCTCCCTTTGTCCGTGTAACTCTACCCTTAACTTCAAAAGAATCATAATGAAGCAATATTACATGGCAGAACTGTGTAGGCTGCTTGGTACCCGACAGTTTAATCCTACACATTAGGTGATGTTGATAAAACCATCACTTTATAACCCTGTATGACAACTTGTTTATACTTCTAACTATGCAATATTCTGCCGAGAGTCTATTTTCGGAAAATTTGAGTGTGAGTTTAAGGTTTATTTTTGGAAAGTTTGGGAGGAGGAGGAAGGGACAGACACCCATTCAGTCAGTCAGTGTAGTGAGTGAGTGTGTGTGAATTTGCGTGCCCATGTGTGTGGCACAGTGTGTGATAAGAAAGGCACACAGACACACAAGAATCTTTTGTCATGGCAAATTACTTATTTCTAAAGAACCTCTCTCTTTATCTTCCAAGTGTTGATGGGTAAAGCAAAGCAAAGCAAAGCAAAGCAAATATCTGCCCTGAAGAAAAAAAAATCTTAAATGATAATAGTTTTTATTATTCAATCAGAATGTTCACTGTAACAAAAAGTTTCCTTCCTCTTTTATTTCTTTTATTTCGCATTTCTTATCTACAGGCGGCCATAATGCCAGCCACGGAATCGAACTCGATCTTTTCCGTAATGTTCTTGGTCTTGACAGTCTCCTCTTGGTTGGCAACGAGGACCAGATCGCTCTCCACTTCCTTCCAGCCGTACTTATTCATCCACACTTGAAGGTTCGACTCTGTACATGGGAGAGGAGAGGAGAATTCGAGGTTAATTGAGATTGTTACAAGTTCATAAACTACGTATGTACAGTCTTAAAAAAAACTGCACTAATGTTCATTTTTCTTATAAATACAGTTAAAGTGGACTGCATAATTAAGTCTTAAGATGTTTACTACCTGTGGACTCAAATAACAAAAACAGATTCATCAAAGGGAAACTATCCCTGGCCTGATATAAAATTTAAAGACATTAGTGCTATAAATTCCATCAGTATAATCTACAGAAAAATAATTAAGATATATCAAATAACCAGAAAAAAGAAAGTGAACAACCCTCCCCCAAACGCTAAAACAAAATAAAAAAACATATTATTTAGTACAAACACAGCTATATAAAGCAAAAAAAAAAAGTTTTAAAAATTCACAGCAATGTACCGTCAATATTGCCAAGCAGCTGGGCCAGAACGTGCTTCTCAATGTGCTGGTACGTAATGCCGATGACGTGGCAAATGTACTTGCGAATGCTGTCGCTGAAATCCTTCACTCCAGTCACCTACAGGGCAGAATTTGGTCAATTAGTACTGAATGATATGAGTGCTGAACACGTAAAATGATATAGCACTGTATAAGTAGATTAAAATACTACGAACTAACGGGAGAGTAGAAACAATAATAGGACAAAACAGAGGAAAGGAGGGGGAAGAGAGATGAAATGAGGGAGGGAGGGAGAGGATGTAATAGGAAGACATGCTGGCTGGGGAGGAGGAGGAGGAGGAGGAGGAGGAGGAGGAGGGAAGGGTGGATGAGGAGGAGGAAGGGTGGAGGAGGAAGGGGGAGGAGGAAGGGGTGGAGGGGGAGGAGGAGGAGGAGGAAGAGGAAGAGGAGGAGGAAGAGGAAGAAAAAGGAGAAAAAACAAGAGGAGGAGAAGGGAGGAAGAAGAAGAGGAGAAGGGAGGAAGAGTAAGAGGAGAAAAAATAAGAGAAGGAGGAGGAGGAGGAGGAGAAAAAGGAGGAGGAGAAGAGGAAGCAAAAGAGAAGGAAGAATAAGAAGAGAAGGAAAAGAGAAAGAGAAAGAGGAGAAAGAATAAGAGAAGGAAAAGAGAAAGAGAAAGAGGAGAAAGAATAAGAAGAGAAGAAGGAGGAGAAAGAGGAGGAGGAGGAGGAGGAGGAGGAGGAGGAGGAGGAGGAGGAAGAGGAGGAGGAGGAGGAGGAAGAGGAGGAGGAAGAGCAGAAGGGAGGAGGAGGAGGAGGAGCTGAAGGGAGGAAGAAGAGGAGGGGGAGGGGGAGGAGGGGGAGAAGAAGGACAAGAAGGAGAAGGTAAAGGAGAAAGAGGAGTAGGAGTAGGAGGAGAAGAAAAAGGACAAGAAGAAGAAGAAGAAGAAGAAGAAGAAGAAGGAGAAGGTGATGGAACAGGTGAAAGAGAAAAAGGAAAAGAAGGAGGAGATGGAAAAGGTGAAGGAGAAGGAAACAAAAAAGGAGAAGAAGGAGAAGGAGAAAGAGGAGGAGGGTAGTAGGAGAAAAAAAATACTAATAATAATAACACATGAGGTAAGAACAGCCACTCTAAAAATAATGCCTATAATTTAAAACCAATCGAGAAAAAAAGATAAAAAAATAAAAATCTCGGCAGAGCCTCCCTTTGACACCCACCAGATCAGCATACTGGTGCTTCTCCTCCCAGAAAGTGCGGAACTGACACATCTCCAGCAGGTCGTGGAGGTACATGATGCGCTTGATATTATCGTCCTCCATCTGGCAAGAGGGAAAAGAAAGTAAAGTTAGTGTCGTATGAAGAGAAAATGTGTGGTATCTCTATTCTAATTCCCACTCGGAGTTTTATGTCTGAGAGGAAATTGTTTAATTGTTTTATGTCCATGAGGGTATAAATAATTGGAGGAATATTTAATCATGTACAGGAAAATCTTGATCAGTGTTAGTTATTAAAGTTATATAGATTTTGTCAAAACAACATAATATAATAAAATAAAAATCCTACATAAACAAAAACAAATAACATAATAATAATAATAACACAATAAAAATAACACAATAATAATGGTAATAATAACAACAACAACAACAATAATATATGTATACATGAACATCCCAAATACATACAACCACTCCAGTTCTACAAGAATATATCAAAAACAAACTATAAAAACACCCATCAAACCACTCGCACACCATCAAATCTGACATATCACATTCCAGCCTCCAATACCTAACAATAGCCAACACCGCTAAACACGCACCTGGTCCTGGCCGAGAAGGCACTTGCACAGAACGAAGTCTGTGTGGGGCAGGTTAGTGAGGGCCTTCATGAGGATCTGGCAGGCAACAGTCAGCTGGTAGGTGCCAGGGTTGAACTGGTAGAGCTTCAGCAGGGCCAGGTTGGCCTCCAGGTCGTAGGTGTTCTCACGTGCCTGTAGCTCCACATATCTCTCCAGGGTTGAGATGTTTTCAGGGTTGTATCTGGAGAGAGGAGGAAAATGGAAATGATATTAGTAAATGGAGTATGCAGACAATAAAATAATAATAATAATGATAAAAATTTCAACTTTATGTACATTCCCTACCTACAGAGGGAAGAACACAGAGAAAGAAGGGAGGAAAATAATATACAAGTGAAAGTACGTCAATTGTGTCTTTTTCTTGACTTTAACCCGTTAACGACGGATGACGTGTTTTTTGTCATACATGACGCAGGACCTCTTGCCTGACAATGGGCGTCATGGCATTCGGGGATTTTGGATCATTGTTATTTTATTGTACTATAAGTAATGAGTGAGTGATGTTGACAATTGCAGTCAAAATTATTATAACTGAAGTAATACTAAGCAAAATGGGTTTCAACTCACTACCAAAACTTATATGGCACCACTTTCTTCTAGCACCAGCAGGAGAGAGAGCCTTGAATGGCACCCATCTACGGTCTCTAGCAAGCACTATCTCTATAGTGTGATTGCACATAGCAAGTTCCCGACCTCTTGCTCTAAAGTACCGCAGATGAAAGATGTGCAGGCAGAACAAGAGGAAGGTCACTCACACCATGCCCAATGCATACAATGTGCCCCTGTGCCAGTATGGATGCCTTTTATTGTGGAACTCACTGTCAAAAACACAAATTTCCTTCCTCTTCCCTACTTCTTCATTTTGGATGGTTATAAGTTTCATGTTCGTTTGTGACAGCACACAAATGCGGAAAAATAAAGTTGCTTTTTGTCCTCCCCTAAAACAGCAATACTTTTATCACATTGAGTATAAAGAAAAAAAAAAATGAGTTGATATGGACTGTGACCTACAATTTTAGTCAACTGCAGAATTGATGGAGCCTGTGATATGACAAATATAAATTTCTGAAAACACTAAAACACACACACAAAAAAAAATACAAAAATGGCTCTAGCTCTACAATGAGGGACTAACAGGGAGTGGGAAAAATCAAAATATGTTGCAGAAGCTGCCTTGCTTAGAAATAAAACCCATCCTGGAGACAGTGTAAGCAAATCTATCCCCTGTCGGCAACGGGTTAAAGTGCCTTTCTTATGTGGTGGAATCGCAGAGGCCATGACTTCCATAATCATTATATGAAGAGAAAGGAGGAGGTGGTTTCCTTATTAGCTCTACATCCAATTGAAGAGATATACTGCACAATTACTTAGCAAAGCCTCTGGTTCCACTCCGCATGAAAATAGCTTAGTGGAATTATAACACCTAAAATACTGATGAGGTATTGTCACACATTGACAATGTTAATGTATTTTACCTAAATTATCTGTGCTCTAAAATATTTCTTGGCTCCAGAAACCTAGTTCCTTTATTATATATTTTCAGAATGATGCAAGTACACTGTGCCAATATTAGATGCAATTTCATACTGCAGGCTCTCCATCTCAGATCACATTAGATTCAACTTCAAACTGCAGGCTTTCCAAGATGATTTGGAAAGAGCACATTCAATATAATTACAATATAAAAGATCCATTGTGAAAGGCACTCTGGTTTGATAACATCTACCATTATTATAACTTCAACAATTCTATTCCACAATTTCCTTGGTATACTTCACACCTTCCTTGATGATAACGGCCAATATTGCTGGTACAGTAGGTCAGGCATTTATTTACACTGAGAAGAGAAAAACTAGGTCAGGTTTTTTTTAAGTTTGCATCACTACCTACAAGGTAAAAAGTACACAGATATGAGATATAAGATACCTAATTCCATATAAGATACCTAATCAATTGTCATGCTATAATTCAACCAGCCAATTAAAACATTTGATTTATCTTATTCTATCTTTGTGCATCAAAACACCTTACAAATTTAACCAGCAATATCTTACTAGAATACATATGGTGGATATCTGTCGACCCCAGCCAGATAACTTGAGGCGCAGATTACATGGAAAATGCTGGACACCACCACTATTATAATTTATTTCAAATATCATCTCTATTTGGAACTTCTTATGAAAATATCACAAATAAAAATTGGCTTAGAACTTGTTGATTTATTGATTCCATGTACTGCTTATTTTGCTTAAAGTGATGTACCCTGACAAAAATTGACCAAAAACTAATGTAACAGATATAAACAATACATAAAATTCTACTAGGTTTACAAAAGTAAAACCATAACAACTGTATAGCATAAGTAAAACCTCTATTGTTATTTAAAAGATACAATTCTTGCATCTAATAAGGTTAACACTTTTTTCATGCTCCATCAAAGGACATCAGACATTATATATTCCAGCAACAACTTATAGACCTCTTGTAATCTATCATCAAATACAAACCATGTCCAAACTATATCTTGCCAAAATAAATATAGTGAAGATTTGTTGGTCTTTCATAAA
This sequence comes from Penaeus japonicus, assembly GCA_017312705.2. Lineage (NCBI taxonomy): Eukaryota > Metazoa > Arthropoda > Malacostraca > Decapoda > Penaeidae > Penaeus > Penaeus japonicus. The sequence goes on from BOPN01002521.1 coordinate 37,548, forward strand.
GCATAAAATGCAATGATCATGGCATAGGCTGATGCAGTCCTGTTCTGGATAAATGTTTTCCAAAGGCTTTCCACCATTTAGCAGGGTTTCCACACCCCATCAATAATCAGGCAGCACAAACAAACTTCCATCACATTTTTTCTATCACAATAGATCTAGACCTCCCTGCTGATTCATAATCAAATAAGAAGCCAGTCCAATCTCTAGATAGCTAGAATATAATTGGTTGAGGTTTGTTGGCCTTTGTTGAAGCGTGAAGCATAAAAGCCAAAGCAATCACTTTACAGTGTGCCATTATTAACCCATTCACGCCGGGGCCATTCCGGCTTTGCACGGTCGCAATACCGGGGTTCTCGAACGCATAAGCCTAACGCCTCGGGATTCTCGGACGCACGAGCCTGGGCTGCCCGCTCGCTCTACCCGAGCGCGAGGCTTCCCCTCATAGCTCATCCCAGGCGTCTGACGCGAAAACCACAATACGTGCTATCACGTCAACCAGCTCCAATGGGTTAAGCTAAATTTCAGATTACAGGCCCAGACTGCAGAGTATAACAAGTACACTTCCATACCATTGCACACCTAAAATTTTCTCCTTAAAACTCCAATGCAGCCTAAACCGGTTTCATAGTTATATTTACCACCAATAACTATAAAATTATGAAGTTGAGTTTAAAACTTGGGATATGATGCATTCTGTTGTAATTATATTCTATTTCACAAAACAGTGCTAAGTGTAAAACAAAAATGAATACTTCTGCCACACTAAACCAGCAAAGTCTTCATATTTACGGTGAACAACTAAAGTGCAAAGACTGGAAAAATTTTAAATGCACACTTGACCTTTTGTTTGTGTCCACTTAACCCTATGACGACGGCGCTTCACACCCGTGTGACACAGCTAAATGCCCAATGCCGGGGCGACACTCCAGTGTGACGTTCCTAATGCAATATTGCATAGGCCCGGCGTTGGGGGTTTCCACTTTTCGCCGGGCCTGTTGGGATTGGGTTAAGATCTCGTCAGAAACTGCCACACATGGCAGTCTATCCGAGATCACAACATATGGCTTTGGATAGGACACAACCAATATAATTATAAGAGATAAGATCAATATTCAGAATAGTAACAATGTCACTATATACCATGATATTGATACCAATGGATTCCTCTCACTTTCTACTAATCATATAAAGTGGATATAATCTGAGCTCCGACTGTAGGGAAGGGCATGAATGAACTTGGGGTAAGTAGCACTAAGTGTTCTGAAAAAGGAAGGGGTCCAGGAAGGGGGAAAAACCCTCTTCGGCTAGAGGAAAACCTCAAAACTAGGAAAGATTAGGTAGGTCACTGGGTTACGATTTTGTCAATGATAAATGCCCAGAAAACCACACATACAAAATTCTCGCCAAAAATCAATTCATGGCATGATGTAGACGCAAAGACAACCTTGCATACAGTACACCACGCCAGTGAGTAAACACTCAAGAAAACACATTCTTTGCATTTATACATTACAGAAAACAAATATATGGTAGAACTCAGTACATTTGTGGCACATATCAATGCAATTTAATCATATATTAGCCCCAGAATTTCCCTGATATTCTTTTTGTCTCCCAGCAATCGGTGCCCAGATTGGGGGGTATGGGGCAAGGAATGGCAAATTTTACCAACTACTACATGAGTACTAAAAGGTGAAAGCAAACCATCAGTGCCACTTTCTGAATACCAACCAGACCTGTTTACAAAACCATCGCCGATCTCTAATCCAATTTTGGATAATTACCAAGGTTACCTCTCTGTGAAACTACTACAGGTTGCCCGGGCAGCCCAATCCTATAGAAACCACAAGTAATAATATTGTTAGTAACGGTAATAGGGGAGTCCTAAGATACATTTCCAACCCATTCAACCCTCGAAATCTAAAATATTAAATCCCTCTATCCAAAAAAAACACCATAAATAAAGCATAAATCCGAACAAAACCTCACGCCGGGAAGACATCTGGTAGGCCAACATTACACCGAAGATATTACCGATTCCTGCCGCTTTTCTCCGCCAAATTTACTTTCCAATAGAACGGAATCAATCTCTTATAACCTTTACCTTCACATAAATAATGTCTTACCTCTCAATTCCCCTGAGCATTGAAGCCACAGTCGCACGCATTGCCTCTGCCTGTTCCGCCATTGTTGATGTTTGACAACCGAAGGACTACGAACCTAATATCTTTTCTATTTTGGTAATATCTTTTCTATTTTAGTAATATCTTTTCTATTTTAGTAATATCTTTTCTATTTTAGTAATATCTTTTCTAGTTTAGTAATATCTTTTCTATTTTAGTAATGTCTTTTCTATTTTAGTAATATCTTTTCTATTTTAGTAATATCTTTTCTACTTTAGTTCTTTTTTTTAGGTTATATTTCCATTATATTCGATGAATTTGATTTTTTTTTTGTTTTTTTGCGTATCTATGTGGTGTGAATTTTTTAATTTTGTTTTTTTGTTTTATTTGTGATGTTATTTACCCATTTTAGAAGTGCTTATTTACTGATACAAAAGTATATATTGTATTCTCAAACCCACAGATTATAATCTCTAACTTACTGATGATGGTAATTGAAACATTAAAAACACAAAATGAGTGACGAAGAGAACCGCCACGAAAATATCTTAAAAGATTTTAGAATCCTCTTTCACCAATAATTTTATTTACGATTTTGGTCGATTATCACAATAACCATGATCATGATTATTTCTATATAAGAGTTTTCATCTACAAAATACTATAGTCTACCATAAACGAGCTTCAAATAGTAATTCCCAAAATGCCTGTATTTTTTTTTTATCCTATTTTCATTTCCTCTTAAATAGCATGATATAGAACATTTTTAACACTACATAATTATCTAACATTTTTTTTTTCCTTTTTCTTACAAATATGTGCATGTACTTGTGAATTAACCTGCATTTATCGCTTTTTGTGAATGAATTCCCGTTACCATGGCAACCAGCGTAAACAAATACCTGGAGTGAAAATGCACCTTGACGTTTAGCTGCTCTTCCGCACACATTATGGATCCATTATTTTTGGCGTTGAGTGCCTTTAGAAGAAGGAAATTTGAAAAGTGTATTGAAATATGTACGAATTTATTAACTACTAACCCGTATGATCAGGTGAGAAGATATATCACGAGTTAGTTGCGGTGTACATATATAAGGTTTGATTTTCATCTTCATGTTTTAATTTTTCATTGATTTATTTTCTCAGTGATTTATTAAGTTATTTGCTATTCATCTTTTTTAGAGTAAAATTTCTTGTTGTTTAGAAGAAGAAAAAAATCATTTGTGATTTATCTGTCATTCTGGTAATAATATATGTATTATCAAAATATATGGTCAGAGGTAACCTTTCAATAATTAAATTCACAATAATGAATGTAATTTCATATATAATATGTCTTTAATTGGCATAATTACTAACCTAAAGAATATACAGCAAAGAAAAACCTGAAAATCAAAGTAAAATACAATGTCTGTACATCATATAACTTCAGAACATAATACTATATGATCCATCAAGGTTAAATAAAATCTATTCCAAACTTGATTCTTCTAGGTCTAGTAGAAAAAAAATAACTTAATATATTTTAATAACCTTCGTTCCAGGCAGTATGGAGTTTAAAGACACGCGCTTTAACCGAACAAGTCTGGGTGGACGAGTGCGATGGAGAAGAGGAAGGATTGGCAGATGTATTAATGGATGACAACACCATCGCTTCAGTGGCACGACCAGGGACATCTCTTCGCACTGCTCCACCATCTTCTGCTGGCGGTCACGGTGGACCTTCTCAAGCTTTCAGGTAGGTATCGTGCATTTAGTAATTTTTGATATTCTTATGCTTTTCTCTGTTTCACTTTAATGAAAAGGATAATAACTTATAATAACTTATCAGCAAGAAATCTAATATGTTCTATTTCAATGCGGCAGGCCTTCCACCCAGTCAGGACGGCCTCTGAGTGGAGTGGTGCGCCCAGGGTCACAGGGGGGAAGGCCAGGCACAATGGATCAAGCTTTACGCACCCCCAGAACAGCCCAGACAGCTCGTCCTGTCTCAGCAGCTTCTGGTTCGTGTTGCCTGTGTTGTGTAGAACTTTGAAAAATAGCATGCCAGTATTTTGTGTAGATGTATATATTTTCCTTCTATTTAAGTTACTCTAAGGTTATTTTCAGATTATTTTAAATAGTATAATGTATGTCAGTTTATAGAATTTAACATATGGTGATTGTTTTCTGAAGGAATACATCAGGTTCAATTTCCACTCTCCAAAATGTTATTCTATATACTTAGTTATAACAGAATCTATTACTTTAACTTGAAGAGCTTCAATTTTTGTTTTAATCTTAATTTTCCTTTCTACTCTCTTATAAGCTTAGAAATAAGAATACACCTACTGTTACTTTTGCTAGAGACCATCATAATATTTCAGGAAGACACGTGCGTCTAGGGACAGCATCTATGTTGCCTTCAGGAGAGGGTCCTTTCATCAACTTGGCTCGCCTGAATGTTGCAAAATATGCAAGCCAACCAAATATTGCAAAGGCTTTATTTGAGTATATTTATTATCATGAAAATGATGTGAGGCATGTGAGTACAGATATGAGTTCCTTTTTTCCATCATAAAGTTAAAGTATGTAACTAAATGTATTGCTATCACTCTTGGTCTAAAAAAAATTGTCGTTTTCTCACATTTCTCTTTTTCTTCCTTAATTTTTGAAATATTACAAATAAAGGCTGGAAAATGTCACATCTCAAGTATAATACAAAATTATGATAGCCTTACTTATGAGTAATTGTTCTCCAATAACAGGCACTGGATTTGGCAGCACAAGCCACACAAGCCCAAGAGTTCAAGGACTGGTGGTGGAAAGTGCAGCTCGGACGTTGCTACTACAGGCTTGGTTTGTTCCGTGATGCTGAGAAACAATTTAAAGTGAGTTTTCTTCCATTTTGTTCTATTTATTGGGAATGTTCAATAATTATATTCTCTAATATTTGATCACATATTGTAATATTAGATTTAGCAAGCAATGCTAGTTACAGTTTGGAGATTAGCTTCAAGCTTTGAATTTCCTTCACATGTGTTCCAGTCAGCCTTACAACAGCAAGATAATATTAACACCTTCCTCCTCCTTGGCCGAGTCTACATCCGTTTAGACCAGCCAATGGCAGCTCTCGAGATTTATAAGAGTGGGCTTGACAAATTCCCTGGTGAAGTAACTTTACTAACTGCTATAGCAAGGTTTGGGAGTTCTTTAACATTATTCCTTGATTCCTTTTTGCAAATCAGTGTGGCAAAATAATGTGTATTGATAAACCAGATTTGTTATAGATTTGTCTGTTTCTGTTGTATATGTACGATAATTTCAATATTCTGGTTTCCCAATGAAGGATATACGAAGGGCTACATGACCTGACAAAAGCAGTAAAGTTTTACAAAGATGTCTTGCATTATGATGCTACACATGTTGAAGCCATCGCGTGTATCGGGACCAACCACTTTTACACTGATCAGCCTGAGGTAGCCTTAAGGTTTTACAGGTAAGTTTTGTGTTTATAAAAAAAAAAGGTGACAGTCATCAAGCCAAATATAGTTCCTAAATATATTTTTATGGATATACATATCACAAATGTTTGCTATGGAATAATTTCCTCCTAAATATAAGTATCTTTTAAGAAATATTTGGTAAGATTTTCACTCTCCCTTGGTAGTGCAATAATTTCAGATATATTTTGAATTTCTTGATATCTTTAACTAAACTATTTCCATGTTTCCCATCTTTCCATATTTACCTCACCATCACAAAATTCCATTCCCAGGCGACTGCTACAGATGGGTATCTATAACTGTGAAATATTCAACAACTTGGGATTGTGTTGCTTCTATGCCCAGCAATATGACATGACTCTCACGTGCTTTGAGCGGGCACTAAGCCTTGCAACAGACGAAAGCGTTGCGGATGTTTGGTACAACTTGGGCCACATTGCATTAGTATGTATGATGAATTGTTGTTTTAAATTACCAAGTCTGTTACAATTTTAGCTTTGTGTACCTGTATATACGAAAATTGTTTACAAAAACGTATACAATGAAAGCATGCATGTCATAATATTATACATATAAACATTCACATCTCAACTTCTTATTTGATAACGCATTCACCAGGGAATCGGTGATATCAACCTTGCCTACCAGTGCTTCCGCCTGTCTCTAGTGGCCAACAACGACCATGGTGAATCCTACAATAACCTTGGCGTTTTGGAATACCGACGGGGGAACTACGATACCGCTCGTGCCTTCTTCATGACCTCTGCTACTTTGGCCCCTCACATGTTCCAGCCTCATTTCAACCATTCTAAACTTGCTCACAAGGTCCGTCATGGAGACTTGAAATTTGAGTTATGATGGCAAATTTTTATTTTGATCATATTAACCTTTAAATTATCAATCTCATTTATGTGTGCTTATGGATCAAACTCAGTCAATGTCATTTTTGTGTCCAAATTGTCCATATTATTAATGTCTACATCAAAACAATTAGAGCTGAGATAATCATTAAATAAAAAAAAAACATTTTTTCAAAATATAAGTAAAATAAAATGTACTTCCCATCCTTTCTGCACATAGAGTTCTTTTAAAGGTTAATAGTACACTTTTATAACAAACTTTGTATAGTTTAAAAGAGCATAATGTTCTACAAGTGAAATTGGCTGAAACCTGTAATAATCATGTACAGAAGGCTAACCTGCTTCCAATTACATATTTGCTCTCTTTGTCTATTTTTAGTATTTTGTTTCACTGACCAACTTAATTTATTTTAGTTTTGTTTCTCTCATAAAAAAAAAAAACTTTCCATGATACTTTATATATTTCTACATAAAAAATGTCTATGTGTAATGACTATATTAAGCATCATCATGTATTGGTCTAATTATGGACATGTAGTAATAAAAATTTTGACTTTTTTCAGACTGGAGATCTACAGACAAGTTATATTATTGTGCAGAAAGCGCTCCAAGTTTTCCCAGCTCATGTTGACTCGAAAGAATTACTGGGCATGCTGGAAACACACTTTCACACTCTGTAAACCACACCAATATACAAACAAGTTTATATTCAGAATAATATATCTCTAGTCACTGTACTGACCTACAAGATAATGTTATTTTCACTCTAAATTATACTAATAGCCATATTACCACAAATATATTCTTGAAAACTTACTGCTGTTTCTTGCTTTCCTTTTAACATTTTCTTCTTTAAAAGCAAATTGTGATAGTTTTGCCTTTTAGCCAATCTTGAGTTAATAACGAGTTCTTTGATGATGTTACTAACAATAATGATATTCTTCTTAAATCACAATCATGATTTGCAAGGTTAGTCAAGTTTTAAAATTTGCAGGTTACCAATGACCAAACAAAAGGAATTTCTGAAGTACTTTTAATTCAAGTGTACCATTACAATATTTTCATTTATAAAAAGTTAAGCAGTGGTTGAGAGCATACTACACACACTGTCGCTGGGAGCCTTCCTGAAGCCAACTTAAACAAACAAGTCCTACAACTTCCTTTTATTCTGTGAAGGATTCTCAATAAGATACTATATGTGAACTGTTCCAGTCAGAAGAAAAATATAAACAACTTTGGGTGCACATTGATTCATAAATGCATAAAAACAAAGGCAATGAAACTTGAAAATCATTTGAAAATTAACAGCAAAGACTATAATCCCAAAGAGACACCTGTTGTTTACAGACTTACAGATCTTACAAATTTACATTTTGATTTGAAATACAAAATGAAGATTCAATATACACTTTACATAATGTATGACTTTTCTTCTGGTGGTTTTTCTTCTAGACTCAAAGTTCCAATACATTCTCAGTATACATCCTTACAGATAGAGGCTCTCTTGGGTGATGGTTCCTTACAGCTTACATAGAAAATAAAGAAAAGAGCACCAGCCGAGGGTTCTTTAGTCTCTCTCGGCAATGGCACTCAGGTGGTAGTCGATTTCTTGCTCAGACAAAGTCCTGCAAGGAGTTTAGAAAGTGGTTTCAATAACTGGGGACCATGAATTCTCTCTCTCTCTCTCATTTACTAAAAATTGGACTTTGTATTAGAAGAGACAAATTCAAAGAAAACATTGAATTTGTAAACCTTTTTTCATTGAATTGTATTTTACTTTAAAATGTTTAAAAAGCTTTAAATGACATTTACTTTGAGCCCAGCATCTCAACATTACTTACAATCACTGAATATTTGTTATCATCCAAATAAAAACATTCATGATAATACTCTATCTCTAACTACAATCTATTTCTATCCTATTCCAACCTTTCTGGACAACAAAAAGGATAATCTTAATAAGAAGAGATATATTTCTTACCTAAACTTTGGTTCCTCTTTTGACACAACAGCGACCTCAATTTCCGTGGGTTTGAAGTCTGCTGACAGGACAGTCATAAGGCAAGTAATGGCCATCTGGACGGTCTCATCATGGGAGTAATTTGTCTTTTTGCGGTACCTGAATGCAAACAAGTAAGAATAAGTGAATTGCAGGGAAATCATGTAATTCTAATAAAGACTGTAAGACAATCTGTAATAATACAAACAAACATATACAATACAAATGATGTAATACAAATGATGTACTTGTCAACATTGAAGTCTAATGAATATACAACTAGATGGATGATAGGGGTGGGGTGGGTTTTCTCATACAGCCTTCCTAAACACTGAAGTTTAATATCTTAATAAATACACTTACTTCTTTTCCAAAAAGCTGTTAGCCTCTGTCTGTTTAACGCCAGCAGAGCATGCACGGTTTCCGCAATAGTAGCCTGCAGGATCCGTCTTGTAAACACAGGGTCCAAGCTCATCATCATAGCCTATAAGTATCATGCCTGCAAAAAGAAAAGAGAAGAGTCATGCACTGCACATTTAAAACAAACAATATTAGATGTGCTGAAAATAAAGAAAGCTGTGTAACATATAAAAAGGCTGGACATGGAATTTCTGCAGACAGGCAAATATACCCTGACATGAAAAGGGGCAACAGGTATAATAATCACTATACTATATAAAACCCCTTAAATATCTAGAGAATTACCGACATAGTGGGAAGATACAGATAACCAAGCACTTACAGCATCCTAAGGGGCGCATTTCAGCATTCTGGGTATAGACCTGGTTGATGTCGGCAATGCGTCGGCAGAGGACATCAATTGGGATGTCGTACCCATACTTGTACTTGTAGTTGTTGGCCTCATGCTGAGCCACCATCACCTGGTAGCTACTGTCGGCTGTAGAGAGAACATTGCACAATATACCTTTATAGAAAGTGTACATGAAAGAAATGAATAAATGTATTACTTTACATGAACAGAATTTCCTAAGTGTTTCTTCTGTAAGCCTTGGTATCTATTTGAAGTAACTATCAAATGTGCTAAAATTGTACAGTAAAGACAAAAAGCCGATTTTAAAACGTTCCTTTGGGGAAAATATCAGAAATTATTAGCATTAATATACAGTTATGTATATTACATAATCTAACAATAATCACAGGTAACTTAGCTCATAAAAACAATTCTAAAAACTTTTTCTCCCCAATACTAATCCAATAACCGACATCCTTCAGCCTTCATATTCCTTGATAAGTGCAAGTTGACAGAGCAAACAAAAGCCAAGCGAGGGGATACTCACGCTGCATGCCAGTCATGACGCAACCGACATTCTCCGTCAGCTGGTACATGTGGGTCACTGTAACTGGGTCAATCAGCTTATCCTGGAAGAAATAGGAAAGTGTTTGTGCTTCATTACCTTTGTTTAATTGAGAGATTTAAACTTTAATTCATAGAAGAAAAGGTATAAATATATATATGACAAGTTTA
>BOPN01002521.1:65000-72500 GCA_017312705.2 Penaeus japonicus
TGATAAGTTTATTCATATTATATACATTGTATACACATGAATAGGCATAGGAACTATGCCTAAATGATTTGTACAGTTCATGTTAGATTCTTAGACATACATTGATGGTGAAACAGTTATTACTGTGACCCTGTCAATTGATATGCTAGGGCAAAGCTATGCATAAGACATAGTAGTGCATGTATATCACTCTAGAAAGACCTTGAAATTTTATCTATTACAGGCAAAGTTCTTGTGTTTATGTAATATATCTGATAGAATGCCGTCCTCTATAAAGGATGTTGCAATACTGTACAATGTTTTACGTTCAATCCTTTCACGAAACTCTTTAATTAGAGGACATATCATTACATAGTGGTCAAGGGTGTGTGAATAGGGTTGACTGCACAACTTACACTAAGTTCCTTCAGCATTGTTTGAAACACTATACTCCCAGTAATATTTGTAGCCAAGCCGTAACAGTCACTACATCAAGCTAACTCCGTAGATATGCTTTGTCTTGGACATGGCGTTATGGTGAATGATTGAGCAAGACGCTCGACATTTCTCTCGGTTTCAGCCTGAGTGGAGAGATGTGGAATGAGATAGTAAATACATCATACAGAAATACACCAGTTGAGACACACCAAGAAAGAGAGAAAGAGGGATAGAGAGAGGGAGAGAGGGAGAGGGAGAGGGAGAGAGAGAGAGAGAGAGAGAGAGAGAGAGAGAGAGAGAGAGAGATAGATAGATAGATAGATAGAGAGAGAGAGAGAGAAGCGAAAATGAATACCAAAACGAAAAAAAACAAAAACAAATGAGCATAACACACTAAAATAAAAAAAAACAAAGAACAGAAAATAACAGACTGCAAATCCGGCAAATGGGAAATCCCGCTTACTCCCTGACCAAAACTATATAACCTTTCGTTTTATGAAAGTTTTCAATCTTAAAAGACAAATCCCTTTGGTTACTTTTTTTTCCCCTTTAGTATATTCCTTTGTTACGGACGAGAAAGACTTCATACCTCGTGTTCTTTTGTTTATTTTCTTCCGTCACTCCAGACGGTTCGATGGGACAAAGAGCCTAAGACAAATTGCTTGTTTGTTTCCTTCACTTTGGATATGTCTTTGATTTGTGTTTGTTATATATCTCGTATTTTGTCTCTATTTTCAAGTCTCGCGGATGACAGCAAGTGGGATAAATTGGGTAAAGAATTACGAAGAAATGACAGGCGATAGTATTAAGGACAGAGTTCAAGGTTGGTTTCAGTGGCTGTTCGAGTGAGCGTAAAAGCGAAGAGACTGTTGACGAAAAAAGTTTTTTTCAGAAAATTGGAATACCAAGGCGAGAACATTCGTATTTCAGCGCGAGAGAGAGATGACCCCTGTGTTTACCTTCGAGATGGATGACTGAATATAATGAATATTAATTGGATATTTCGAGAGACGAGTCAAAAGAAAGAAAGAGAGAGGGGGGGGGAAGGGATGGGATTGGAAAAGTCGTGTCTTTTGTATGGAATGATGTCAATTCTGGCGTTGTATTTTCTTGGTTAGTTTTACCCTCTGGGAGTTGTTTTTCGTTTACGTATTTTGTTTAAGTCAATTTACTTTTGGAATTATTTTTCCTTACGAGGGAAGGATGAGTTTCACGTTGTGCGAGACATTAGCGCGAGAAGCTGTGTCATTGTTCTCACCCTCGTGGCCATGCCGTTGTTCGCTCACGTTTCTGTCTACTTTTTATTCTCATTTTCGGAGGGGAAACCAGTGTATTCGGTCCCCTTTAGCCACATATTCAATAACGAGTAGGCAGTTGTCAATCACGGCAATTATATGATAAATCTCCCTAAGTCTCAGAGAGATTCCAGCCGTCCCATTCATGCTGGAGAGGCGCTGGGGACGAGACCAAAATCGATACGCGCCAAAGGAGCTTGGGCCGAGACATGTTTGTATCCACAAGACCAGTTTCGCGAGAGTCTCTGTTGCGAGTTGACGTTTGCGCAGTGTGTGCTGACGTCCTGGTGCTGTAACATGACTCGTCTGTAGTTAATCAGTGAGCTTAACCGGTGTTATTCGTATCACAGAAACTAGTGAAGTGTGGAGTCGCTCGGAACACGTCGGAGTGGAGGGCCGCGTTCCCTCCTGGAGGAGTTGGGAGCCCTAGAGAAAATTAATCCACTCCGTCAAGGAACAACATCCATGTCGGCACAATGTTCAAAGGCATAAAAAAGAGATTCAACTCCTCCAGGTAAGTCATCGGACAACGATAATGACAGCTGTGAATGGCCGTGACATGTGTCTGTCTCCTCCAGCCGTGTCACACATGAACTCGACGGGGAAATCGTGTGCGTAAATGCGGTCTTTTGACGCTGGTCCGTCAAGAGCAAAACCCTCCTTATCCTTCCTTCTCCCTTTTGCCGACGAGCGTAAACACACCACGCCGTAAGACCTGCACCCAGGGGGATCTCTCGAGGTAGATTTAATTCATTAGGGAAATCCTCAGTGCAGGACGGAGGGTTCAGACCGTGTCGTTTAGACCTACAGGAGATGCGAGACAGTTAGTTAGACCGAGGTCACTCACTACGCGCCGCCGCTGCCGCCGCCGCCGCCGTCTGTGTGTGTTCCTCGTACAAGGCTTATTTCGGCGCCCCGTTTGGAACACGCTCCCTCCCTCCCTCCCTCCCTCCCTCCTTCCCTCCCTCCTTCCCTCCCTCGCTCTCCCCTCCCCCTGTCTCCCCCCGTCTCCCTCCCCGGCGTAGTGTTTTGGGAATCATTTTGTTCTTGTAGGGAAAAGGAGGGAGGGGACTCGCTCTCGTCATAACTTAGCCTTTACGGAGGAAGGGTGCATCATCACAGAAGCTAAAACACTTGCCTTTTTCCCCCCCTCACTACCCGCGTGCGGTGTTGCTGCGGCCGCGAGTCGGGTCGTGGCAAGTTGCTAGGCAGGAGCCAGCGTTCCTACGGAATTGATTAATATTCTAAATGTTGCGTAGCACTCACGCCATTGGGGGGGATCTGCTACGCTCACGCGTGTACACACTGGCGAACACCTTGACTCGGGAACTTGAAGCGTCGCTCTCGGAGGAAGTCTGGAAGTCTGGCTTGGTTCCCTCGGTGTGAATCTTTTGCTTTGCGGGGGATCATCTGCCTGCCTGTCTGTCTGTCTGTCTGCCTGTCTGCCTGTTTCTCTCCATGTTTCTCTTCTATGTTCTCTTGTCTTTTGGGCCTCTTTTCTCTCTTTTTATTTTCTCTATCTCTTTCTCTGTCACTAACTCTCTGTCTCGCTGTCTCTCTTTTCTCTCTGTCTGTCTCAGTCTCTGTCTCTGTCTCTGTCTCTGACTCTGACTCTCTCTTGCTGTCTTTCTTATCTCTCTCTCTCTCTCTCTTTCTCTTTCTCTTTCTGTTTCTCTCTCCGTCTCCCTCTCCCTCTCCCTCTCCCTCTCCCTTTCCCTTTCCCTTTCCCTCTGTCTCTCCTCACCTCTCCTCTCCTCTCGTCTACTTTCCCTTTTTTCTCAATCTCTCTGTTTCTTCTCTCTCTCCGTTCACTCACTCACTCTGTTTCTTCTCTCTCTCCGTTCACTCACTCACTCTGTTTCTTCTCTCTCTCCGTTCACTCACTCACTCACTCTGTTTCTTCTCTCTCTCCGTTTACTCACTCTCTCTGTTTCTTCTCTCTCTCCGTTCACTCACTCACTCTGTTTCTTCTCTCTCTCCGTTTACTCACTCTCTCTGTTTCTTCTCTCTCCCCGTTTACTCACTATCTCTGTTACTTCTCTCTCTCCGTTCACTCACTTTTTCTTCTTACTCTCCCTCATTCATCTCTCCATCTTCTCTCTCTCTCTCTCTCTCTCTCTCTCTCTCTCTCTCTCTCGCTTTCTCTTTTTTTTCTCTCTCTCTGTCCATCCCTTCTCATTTTTCCTCCCCCTCCCCTCCCCCCTCCCGCCCCGTCCCTCGCCTTCCCCTTAACTCATGCTCACACATTGTCAGTCACGTTTTCTTTATAAAGTTGTGGTGGCATAACATGCACAGGGAAGACTTACGTATTTGTCTTACAATTAGTTGCCGTGTTTAACGAGGAAAGTTAAGCCTGGGAATAGGTGATGCTACTTCGTAATACGATTTTGCAAAACTCGCACGAGCTTAGAATTAATGCTTGTGCTTTTGTAAATTCTCATACGAGAAAAATACTTGATTGAGAAAATGAGCATGTCAGTTATTGTATTAGTCATACATGTTGTCATATTATATAGAGACATTTCTTTGTAAACAAGCTAAACAAAAATAGCAGATGCGGTAGAATATGATTTAAAAAAGATACAACACAGACATAGGTTTACAAAATGAAGTTACACGTGTACAAAAAATTTAAGTGATAACGATACCGAAATAGGCAAATAGATATTAAATTAGTAAATATAATGAGGCATGAAAATGCTGAAGAAAATGAAAAACGATCTGATGTGGTCGAAATTATCCTAGTATCAGATATCAAGCGATTAAGGGATACGAGGCAATTTCACACTTTGTTGTTCGTTCGCAATAACCCTTTCCCTCCTCCTCCTCCCCCTCCCTCCTCCTCCTCCCCACCCACCCCCACGCCTCGGATATTCTCTTCCTGCGCGCCCCTCCCTCCTCCTCCTCCTCCTCCTCCTCCTCCCCCCCCCTCCTTCCCCTCCCTCCCCTCCCTGCTCTTTGGCTTTGAATTGTATCATTTGCCCTCAAATTCATTCACTTATGATCAAAATGTATTGCTCTATTTTTCTTTTTTTTCCCCCAAGTTTTGTTCATGGGAAGTTTAACCGGTTATTTTAAATGACTCGAAAACGTTCGGAAACTGTAATGGGTGTTTTGAGGGTTGGGGAGCAAGGCATTAATATCCTTATGTCGTTGGAGCATTAGGTTGAGTTTCCCGGTTGTCGTCATGCTGGGAGATGCTCTGCCCGCCCACCGATGCTTGATAGACAAATATACGTCTTATGGGTTTGTAATCTAAGGTTGAAAGTAGCTTATCAGATGGACACGGAAACCACCAAAATAAAAAAAGAAAGAAAAATTATAAGCATAAGGAAAAAAAAAGAGAAAAAGATGATATAACCTGTTCGTTTTTAACCCTTTTCTCTTTCCGTTTTTATTGGTCACAAGGCATTAATTAGTCCCTTTCTCCTACTTGGCACCTGTACACCTTTTTAATTAATGGGAAATTCAGATCAATTATTAGGATTTCCGCCGTATTGTGCATGTGGACGCGGAAAGCAGCTTGATTACAGGAGTCGACATTGGCGGTCAGAAATTAAAGTTAAAAAAAAAAAAAAAAAAAAAATCGAGAAGCGCAACACCCATGGATGTGTTGCCAGATGCGCGACGATGATAATTATTTTATTATCCCATTCCACCTCGTGATAACGCTGATTAGAGTGTCCAGCGCACATACTTGTATATAACAATTATCGGTTTTATAAATTAAATCTTAATGATCCTTACCGCCACAGAACAATAACGTTCAGAAAGTTTTTTTTTTTTCCTGTCTCTCTCTCTCTCTCTCTCACCGCGCTGTGACCCGTAATTACTTCCAACCACCATGTTGTTACATACGAATGTATCTATAAAAATTATAATAATGAACAAGTTCGTCTGACGCGTGGAGTTGCGAGTTAAGATATTAATTTACGAGACAAAATTTCCTTTCTCAGACTCGAAATATCCCTCGCTCTTGCCCGTCCGCAGTGTTGCCAGAACGAGTGTCGGGGAAAAAAAACAACACAAACACGCTTTATTAGGGTAATTCGTTCAAGTAACATTGCAAAATAAAAGGGAAAGGGACAGTAATGTTTATTGCTGAGCCGCTAGGACATTAATGGTAAAATGAATAAATGAATTCGTTAAAAAAAAAACACTTTATAATTTTGTATTAAAAAAAATATATATATAAAAGTAAAGTACTTTTATAACTTAATTTTTGCTGATGTGGCAACCAGTGACAAAATAACCCTGGAAATGTCGTTTGGTGAACCATATATATATTTTTTTTTACTTTTTTTTCCGAAAAGGTTAAAACCCCTGTCGATTAAAAAAGGTACATCGTGCGTTTATGGTTTATTAGAGCCTTTTATAGGCAAGTTTTATGGTGTATATGTTGCTTATAACGAAGTGGCTGGGTAGTTTAAGGAGACTGATAAGACCTCTGGAGATTTTATCTAATGTATGATGTACTTTATGATTATTGCATAATTGTGATTATTATTTTTTTTTTTTTGTCGTTATTAGTGCTATGATTATTATGGTTATTATTATTAAATTATCTTTAAGAGAGTTGATTCGTTTCCCTTTGAGTTGCATGAATATTTTCTAGTTATCCGTCCGCTCTGTTTCTCTTTCTTTCTTTTTCTCTCTCTCTCCCTCCCTCCATCCCTTCCTCTCCTTCCCCCTCCCTTTCTCTCTCTCTCTCTCTCTCTCTCTCTCTCTCTCTCTCTCTCTCTCTCTCTCTCTCTCTCTCTCTGCGTGTGTCTTTCTCACATCCCTTTAATTTCCATCATATTCAGAAATAGGAAATAGTTTATGGTGCTTGCTCGTATTTCAGTTTTTGTATTTATATTTACTGAATGCAATTTGTGGCGCTTTGGGTTTAGGACATATCGATAGGTATTGTTTTTTTATTTACGTATTTCGTGATAAATGCGAATTTCGTAGTCATTTATTCATTTGTTTGTTCGTGTTGTCCCCTCTCTCTCTCTCTCTCTCTCTCTCTCTTTCTTTCTCTTTCTCTCTCTTTCTCTCTCTTTCTCTCTCTCTCTCTTTCTCTCTCTCTCTCTCTCTCTCTCTCTCTCTCTCTCTCTCTATCTATCTATCTATCTATCTCTTNCTCTCTCTCTCTCTCTCCCTCCCTCCCTCCCTCCCTCCCTCTCTCCCTCCCTCCCTCCCTCCCTCCCTCCCTCCCTCCCTCCCTCTCTCCCTCTCTCCCTCTCTCCCTTTCCCTCTCCTTTTCCCTCACCCTCAGCAACTAATCAGCCAGACCAAACTCAAGATTAGACACAAAATAGGACTGAAATAGACAAGTAGAAAGGCCAGACGCTGATGTATGCAAATAAGTTACCCAACTATTGATACAGCCAAGTAAATGGACGCTACGGTAGACAGACCAGACAAGTAGACAGGCATGTCATGTCCTCCTCCCAAGAAGAAGTAGGACAGCGCTCAGGCAAGCATCAGAATAGAGAACGGGCATGGCATGACACAGTGCATGACACCAGTGCATGACGACAAGGCCATAGTCAGAACGTCACTGGTTGACACACCTGCCTCTGAACGAGACCGATGGACAATTGAAACCTCGAGATTGACATGCTGTCAGAATAAACGTGCTGGGACTAAGGGCAGGAGGGACTCTCACCGTCATGCACTGATTAAAAAAAAAGGTGAATGGATATCTTTGAAAGAAAGGAACAATTGTCATGCACTGGAATAAGTGGATGGATATGATTTTTTTTAAATATTCTAAATAGGATTAAGCATTTAGAGAAAACTG
>BOPN01002521.1:80000-82500 GCA_017312705.2 Penaeus japonicus
TAATGATTATTAACTGTAATTATGGTAATGGTATGAAAATGAGCAAGGGCTTAATGTCCTTTAATGTTGATTATTTTTTTCTTTTAGTTGCATGATTCAGCTAGAAATTATGAGTAATGATTCTAGTGCATGTATGTATAGCTTATATATGGACTTATTAGCCATTAATACTAGTGGCAATGATGATGATATAACATTGAGTGATTATGCAGTTGCAATAGGACTTACTTTGTTGCAATAGAACAATTAGTTATGTCGAACGTGTTCTTGTTGCGACTGGTGTTGCTGTCGTTATTAATAATGCTGTCATTATTGCTGCTGCTATCATTCTAGTTATTATTATTGTTATTGTTGTTGTTATAATCAATATTGTTTTTGTTCTTTCATCGTTATTATTATTGTTATTATTTTTTGTTATTATTATTGTTATTATTATTATTATTATTATTATTATTATTATTGTTGTTGTTGTTATTATTATTATTATTGTTATTATTATTATTATTATTATCATTGTTGTTGTTATTATTATTATTATTGTTATTATTATTATTATTATTATTATTATTATTATTATTATTATTACTATTATTACTATTATCATAATTATCATAATCATCATCATCATCCTCATTCCTATTATTTATTAATTTCTTGAATTAATGTTCCCACGCGCCTCTCCTGTCGATTCGAACCGAGAGTAAAAGGGGTGGTAATAGCGGTCGATATTCATTTAAAGAAAACACGAAATATTAATAGCCTTTTTCTTAATGAGGTTCGATCACCATTAAATCAGATGAGTGTAATCGTCATTTTCAAGATCAAAACTGCTCTTCATATACATTTCATGTCTCTCGTCGGCCGTCTTGTCATGTCAGCTTGCAGCCTCGCTTCGTATCACGAATGCAATAGCAAGCTTACAATACGGCGACTCTTTGCAAGCCAGGTCGCGTTAGGAAAAAAAAAAAAAAAAAAAAAAAAAACACTAGCAAGTCTAGACTCTTAATTAATTAATAGCCGTTTGTGTATCCGGGAGTGAGTGGATTTCGAGATCACCCACCTGCTTGAACTTGCAATTGCTTGCAGGGTCGTCCGTAACGAGGAGGGCCCGTTGCAAGGACTCTGTAAGGTGGGATAGGCCTTTCTTTTACCGAGTTCGTCGGACGTGCACGCTCCGTGTTGCGTTGCCGCGAAGCCGATGAAACGGCTTCTTGCTACTGAAGGTTATTGATCGTGTTAATTACTTGGGGGGCAGGGGGAGGGAGGGGGGTCGATAGAGGAATTGGGTTTTTGGGTTTTGTGGGTCTGTCACAGGGGAAGGAATCGTGAGAAAAGGTGAGTCTGTTTGTTTGTCTGCTTCTGTCTCTTCTCTTTCTTTCTCTGTCTATCTCTCTCTCTCTCTCTCACTCCCTCCCATCCCTTCCTCCCTCCCTCCCTCCCTCCCTCCCTCCCTCCCTCCCTCCCTCCCTCCCTCCCTCCATCCTTCCCCTTTGACTTCCTCCCTCTTCCTCCCTCCCACCCCTCCTCTCCCTACCCTCTCCCCACCTATTCACCAGCTTACCTCCTCCTCCTCCTCCCCCCTCCTCCTCCTCCTCCCCCTCCTCCTCCCCCCTCCTCCTCCCCTCCTCCCCCCCCCCTCCCCCCCTCCTCCCCCTCCCCTCCCCCTCCTCCCCTCCTCCCTCCCCCTCCTCCTCCTCCTCCTCCCCTTCCCCCTCCCCCTCCTCCTCCTCCTCCTCCTCCTCCTCCTCCTCCTCCCTCCCCCTCCCCCTTCCCCTCCTCCTCCTCCCCCTCCCCTCCTCCTCCCCCTCCTCCCCCTCCTCCCCCTTCCCACCAGCCTCTCGAAACACGTGTATTTCCAAGTGGCTGGAGAGAACCCGAAGTGCCGGTTGCACACATTGACTTTCACGGAGTGCATTTTCCAAGGGGTTGGTTGAGCCACGGGGGGGGGTGTGGATGTGGGGGGGGGGGGTTATTTTGCATGCGGCGGGTCGTCCTCCGTGCATGGAGCTATGCGGCGGCGAGTCATGAGACATGAGAACGTCTCTCCCATGACTCACTAGAAGGTTGGAAGTCCATCTTGAGGGAAGTGTCTTGGCGCTGACGGAAAGGAATCGGGTCTGGCTGTCAGGGGCGTCTGCGTCTGGGGACTGGACTGGGGAGAGGGCGTTGGGTTGTTGATGGTGGGGATTTTATTGTTGTTGTTGTTGTTATTGTTTATTTTTGTCAGGGGCGGCTGCGTCTGGGGACTGAACTGGGGAGAGGGCGGTGCGTTGTTGATGGGGGGGATTTTATTGTTGTTGTAGTTGTTTATTGTTGTTGTTGTTGTTGTAGTTGTTAATTTTTGTTGTTGTTGTAGTTGTTAATTTTTGTTGTAGTTGTTATTGTTGATTTTTGTTGTTGTTATTGTTATTAGTGTTATTTTTATTGTTGTTAGTGTTATTTTTATTGTTATTACTGTTGTTGTTAGTGTTATTTTTATTGTTATTACTGTTATTGTTGT
>BOPN01002521.1:90000-97500 GCA_017312705.2 Penaeus japonicus
CTTATATGCAGTGGGGGTGGGGGAGGGGAGGGGAGGGGGAAGGGGGAAAGGGAGGGGAGGGGGTGGGGGAGCGTTGTGGGTCGCTGCGTGTACTGGATGTGTGGTAAAAGGCGTGTTGTGTTGGTTTGTTGAATGTTAATTCACTTTTCCGTTTTCATTTTTTCTTCTCCCTTTCTTCCTTCCTCCCTTTCTCCCCGTTTCTTCCTTTTCGTACTCCTTTCCCCCTTCCTCCCCTCTTTTTCCCACTCCTCTCCTTCCCCTCCCTTCCCACTCCTTTTCTTTTCACCACCCTCACTTCCCCTCTTCCCATACCCCTTTCTTCTCCCTTCCTCCTTTCCCAACACCCCTCCCCCCATTCCTCCCTTTTTCTTCCCCTCCCCTTCCCTTTCCCTTCCCTCCTTCCCTTCCCAATTCCCCCCTCCCTCCTTTCCTCCCCCTCCCTCCATCCCTTTTTCTTCCCCTCCCATTCCTCCCCCTTTCTCCATCCCTTTTTCTTCCCCTCCCATTCCTCCCCTCTCCCTCCCCCCTTCCACTCCTCTACCTATCTCCTTTTCCTCCTCCTCCTCCTCCTCCTCCTCCTCCTCCTCCTCCTCCTCCTCCTCCTTTTCCTCCTCTCTCCCTCTCTCCCTTCCACCCCACAACGTTTACTATATGTGTTAGATTGTGTGTTTTTGTTAACTGTGTTTTTGTTACGCCCGGGGATTGGTTAGGTTAACTTTTTTGGTCTGAGAATAATTGATTGTTGTTGTTTTGTTGTTTTTGATGGATTTGTTTAATATTGCGTGGGATGTTGACATTAATGGATTTGCAAATAGTGTTGTTGATGGGACGCCATTGTTGATGGGGCCTATGGGAGAGTAGTTGCAATAGTGTTGATATTAGTTGCAGTAGTATTAGGATAGTAGCGGTGATAGTTCGGTAGTAGTTGTAGCAGTGTTGTGATAGTAGTAGTAGTTTGATAGTAATAGTAGTAGTAGTAATAGTAGTAGTAGGGAAAGAACAATTACTACTGTTAAACAAGAAGGTGTTTCAATAGTAGTAATAGTAGTAGAAATAGTGATAGCAGCAGCAGCAGTAGTAGAAGTAGTAGTAGTAGTAATAGTAGTAGTAGAAGTAGTAGTAGTAGTAGAAGTAGTAGTAGTAGTAGTAGAAGTAGTAGTAGTAGTAGTAGAAGTAGTAGTAGTAGTAATAGTAGTATAAGTAGTAGTAGTAGTAGTAATAGTTGTAGAAATAGTGATAGCAGCAGCAGCAGTAGTAGAAGTAGTAGAAGTAGAAGTAGTAGTAGCAGTAGTAATAGTAGTAGTGGTGGTGATGGTAGTAGAAGTAGTGGTAGCAGCAGCAGCAGTAGAAGTAGTAGTAGCAACAGTAGCAGTAGCAGTAACAGCAGTAGCAGTAGCAGAAGTAGTAGCAGTAGTAGCAGTAGCAGTAACAGCAGTAACAGTAACAGTAGCAGTAGTAGAAGTAGTAGTAGCAGCAGTAGCAGCAATAGTAGCAGCAGTAACAGCAGCAGCAGTAGCAGTAGCAGTATCAGGTCGAAACTGCATGCTGGTGCCGTTCGTGGCATCAAGTGCAGCGGGCTGTGCAAATGTCGTGGTGGAGTGAGTGCTGTAGTTGGTAAAGAGTTTGTGGCAGCGCTGGCGACTTTACTTACACAAGAGGATTATTTCCCCGGGATTAACTGCATGTAACGCGAAAGGGGGATGAGGGGGGAGGGAGGGAGGGGTGCGAAAGGGGAGAAGAGGGGGTGGGAGGGGTGGGGGGTGGGGGGTTAGAGGTAGGAAGAGGGGGGAGGGGGGATGGAGAAGGAGGGGATGGAGAAGGAGGTGGAGAAGGAGGGAGGGGGGGAAGGGGGAAAGGGGAAGGGAAAGAGAAAGGTAAGGTAAGGAAAAGTAAGGTAAGGTAAAGTAACGTAAGGTAAGGCAAGGCAAGGCAAAATAAAGCAAGGCATAGAGAGAAAAAAAAGGCAAATACCACGAGAAAATAGGAAAAAAAAAAACAAAAAAACAAGAGAAAAACGAACCACCTAGAAAGGAAGCCCAAGCCAAGACGACAAGGAAAATTCCGTGAGAGGAAGGGAAAGGAAAAGGGAGTGTGTGTGAGGGAGGGAAGGGAAGGAAGGAAGGGGGTGGGGGAGACACCAACCCTCCCTCCCCCCCTCCCCCCCCCATAGGATGCCTGGCCGAGATGAAGGGTAGGCGTTAAGGGTGATATACGTCAGGGTGGAGCGGCCGGGAACACTGACAAGGGTGATGTACAGCCATTGCGGGAATAACTGGGTTGTTTATGAATGGCAGACGGTTGAATGCGTGAGTTAGGGTGAGGGGAGAGGAAGGGGGAGAGGAGATGAGGGGGGAGGGGAAGGCAGGGGAGGGGAGAGGTAGGGGAGGGGGGAAGCTGGGGAGGGGAGAGGAGATAAAAGGGGGAGGCAGGGGAAGGGAGAGGAAAGGGGAGGGGAGAGGAGAAAAAAAGGGGGAGGCAGGGGAGTGGGGAGGCAGGGGAAAGGCAGGGGAAAGGCAGGGAAGGGGAGGAAGAGGGAGGTAGGGGAGGGGAGAGGAGGGTGAGGTAGAGGAGAAGAGAGGAAAGGGGAGGCAGGGGAGGGGAGAGGAGGAGAGAGGCAGGGAAGGGGAGAGGAAAGGGGAGGAGGGAGGCAGGGAAGGGGAGGGGGGGGGGGGTTGGGATTAAAACAAACGGAAATGAGAGAAAGGGAGGAAAGGAATAATGGAAGGATAAGGGGAAAGTGGAGAAGAAAATGCTATTTGAATTGGAAATGCTTAGAATGGAAGTTCAAAGGAGAGGAAGTGATAGTAATAGAAGAAGACGAAGAAGAGAGGGAGAAGGGAGAAGAAGAAAAAGAAGAAGAACAAGAAGAAAAGGAAGAATAAAAATAATAATTAAAATGATAATGTTGATAATGATAATAATGATGATAATGAGGATGATAAGAAAAAAGAAAGAAAAAACATAAAAGGAAGAGGAAGGAGAAAGAGAAAGAGAAATAGAAGAGAAGGCAAAAAGGAGAAGGAGTAACGCAAAGAGAAAGATAAAAAGATAAAGATATAAAAACAAACAAAAACGAGAAAACGCAGGAAATGGCGAGGAAACGAGAGAGACAAACGAGAAAGGAGAGAATAATTCGCGTTACGGCGAAAGAGAGAGAAAGAGAGATAAGAGGAAAAGGAAATAAGAAAGGGAAGCAATAAAGTGTGAGAGGATGAGAAGAGGAGGATGCTGGAAAAGAAGAAAAACGTTTGGAAAGGGAAATGAGACGAGGGATTAGAAAGGGGAGAGGAGAGGGAGAGAGAGAAATGCATGTTTATTATTCAGTCATACATACATACATACATATATATATATATATATATATATATATATATATATATATATATATATATATATATATATATATATATATATATATATATATATATATATATATATATATATATATATATATATATATATAGACATTGATTAATAGGTAGACTGATAGATAGATGAATATATATACATATATATATATATATATATATATATATATATATATATATATATATATATATATATTTATATATATATATATATAATTATAATTAATAATAATAATAATAATAATAATAATGATAATATATATATATATGTATTTATGTATATATATATATATATATATATATATATATATATATATATATATATATATATATATATATATATATACATATTTACTTTTAAAGAGAGAGAGAGAGAGAGACAGAAAAATAACAAGAAAAAAAAGCAGAAGCCGAGAGTAACAGAAGGGGAGAAAAGAAGAGAAAAAATAGAAGAAAGGAAGAAAGGAAGAGTAAGAGTAAGAGTTGGAAAGAGAAATTCGAGTAAATAACCTCAAGATGCAGTCTAAGAGGAGAGGAAGAGAGGCGGGGGGGGGGGGCAGGGGAGTGTAAGAGATAGCTATGGGTAGGAGGGCCAGGAGGGGGTGGGGGTGGGGGTGGGGGTGGGTGCTTGAGATGGCAAGAATCGCCTCTGGAAGGGATGGGGGGGGGGGAGGGGGATAGAAATAAGACCAATAATTAAAGAAATGGGCGAGAGTTGGGGCTCATATGGAGGAGTTGGAGGTAGAGGAGGAAGAGGAGGACGAGGAGGAAGAGGAGAAGAATAACAAGAAAAATAGAAGAAGATGAAGAAGAAGGAGAAGAAGAAGGGAAAGAAGAAGAAGAGGAAGAAGAAGAGGAAGAAGAAGGAGAAGGAGAAGGAGAAGGAGGAGAAGGAGAAGGAGAAGGAGAAGGAGAGAAAGAAGAGGAGAAAGAAGAGGAAGAAGAAGAAGAGAAAGAAGAGGAAGAAAAAGAACAAGAACAAGAAGAAGAGGAAGAAGAAGGAGAGGAAGAAGAAGGAGAAGGAGAAGTTGAAGGAGAAGAAGGGTAAGAAGAAGAAGAAAAAGAAAAAAGAAAAATGTAGAGGAGTAGGAGGAGAAGGAGGAAGACAAAAAAAGTGAGAAAATAGCCACGGGATTGCCTTTGGCCTGATAAGGGAAGGGAAATAAGGGGGAGGGGGGGGGGGTACTAGGGATAGAGGGAGGTAGTGAGAGAATGAGAGACGAGAGAAGAAAGATAGGAGAAGGAGAGGGGGAGGAGGAGGGAGGGGGGGGGGGGGGGAGGGGGAGGGGGAGATGGAGATGGAGATGGAGATGGAGATGGAGAAAGAGCGAGAGAGAGAGAGAGAGAATGAGGAAATGAGAAAGAGAACGAGGAAGAGAAAGAGAAAGAGAAAGAGAAAGAGAAAGAGAAAGAGAGAGAAAGAGAAAGAGAAAGAGAGAGAGAGAGAGAGAGAGAGAGAGAGAGAGAGAGAGAGAGAGAGAGAGAGAGAGAGAGAGAGAGAGAGAGAGAGAGAGAGAGAGAGAGAGAGAGAGAGAATGAGAAAGAGAGCGAGGAAAAGAGAAAGAGAACGAGGAAGAGAGAGAGAGAGAGAGAGAGAGAAAGAAAGAGATTAAGGCAGAGAGAAAGCAAGAGAAAGAGCGAGAAAGAGAGCGTGTGAGAGCGAAAGCGAGAAAGGAAGAACGAGGGGAGAAAATCAAGGGAGAGGGGGAGACGCAGGAAGGGCGCGTAAGGGTAATGACAGCGAGGGGAATGAGAATGTTTATGGCTACTTGTCTGAGGGGAAATTGTAATACAGAGGGTAAAAAGTGATGCTATTGAGAGGGAGGGAGGGAGGGAGGGAGGGAGGAAGAGAGGGAGGGAGGAGAGAGGGAGGGAGGAAGGAGGGAGGGAGGAAGGGAGGGAGGGAGGAAGAGAGGGAGGGAGGGAGGGAGGGAGGGAGGGAAGGAGGGAAGAAAGGAGGGAGGGAGAGAGGGAGGGATGAGAGAGAAGAGAGAAGAGAAGAGAAGAGAAGAGAGGGTTAAAAAGTAGAGAGAGAAAGAGAAGGAAAGAGAAAAGAAAAAGAAGAGGGTAAAAAGAAAAAGAAGATTAAGAAAGAGAGAGAGAGAGAGAGAAACAGAAACTGAAACAGAAACAGAAACAGGAAGAGAGAAAGGTAGAAGGAGAAGGAGAAAGAAAGCAAGAAAGAAAGTTAAAGAAATAAATAAAGAAAGAAAGAGAAAGAAAGAAAACGAGAGATGAAGACGTGTGAAAGGGGCGCCTCCGCTGTCAAGTTGGAGTCAAGTGATTCCCTTCCTGGGCGTGCGACCTGCCTGGGGCGATCACCAAGAAAGGGCGACGCCTCGAACACCTCCTCCCCGGGATGCTTACGTCTCCCCTCGGCTCCCTCCTCCCCACCCTCCCCCCTCCCCTCGCCTTTCTCCCCTCTCCTCTTCCCGGTCTCCCCTCGTCTCTACTGTTACCCTCTCTTACTGTTTCTCTCCCCAGTCTCCTTCTCTCCCCACTCCTCCTTTCGTCCAAACTCTTCCTATCGTCCCTGTCTCTTCTCTCCCCATACCCCCTCTCCTCCCTGTTATCCCTCCCCCCTTTTTCATCCCCTTCTTCCCTCCACCTTCTCGGTGCTCCTCTCCCCACCTCCCGTTCTCTCTCTCTCTCTCTCTCTCTCTCTCTCTTCCTCCTCCTATTCCGCTCCCCTACACCCTCCCCCCCCTTCCCCTTACTTCTTCCACCTCTTATTCACCCTCCTCCTCACTCTCTCCCCATCCTCCTTTCCCTCCCTCCCTCCCACCCTCCCTCCCTCCTCCCTCCCTCCCTCCGTCCCTCCCTCCCTCCCTCCCTCCCTCCCTCCCTCCCTCCCTCCGTCCTCCGTCCTTCCGAAAAGCCATAAAACATCCCAAGTGTCAACGAGTCGAGTGCCCTCTTACGGGGGAGTTCGTCGGATTTCTTTCATCACAGAAATGTATTATGCTTTCCATCTCTCTCTTTTCATCATAGGCCTAATTCCCTCCTCTAACTTATAGATAGAATGTGTACACACGCATCTATACACGCGCATGTAGGATGTACACATGGATAAGGACACACGAAGACTGTCACGTGGAAATACACACATGTACACACACTCATGGACAGTTCTATTCAAAGACGCAGACAGGAATGTAAAGTTGCACTCAAGGACGTACACATACATGTACACAAATAGACCCGTGTACGTGTACGTAATCGTGGATGAATACACACACGGACACAGAGCCAGACAGATGCACTCAAGGACGTACACATACATGTACACAAATAGACCCGTGTACGTAATCGTGGATGAATACACACACGGACACAGAGCCAGACAGATGCACTCAAGGACGTACACATACATGTACACAAATAGACCCGTGTACGTAATCGTGGATGAATACACACACGGACACAGAGCCAGACAGATGCACTCAAGGACGTACACATACATGTACACAAATAGACCCGTGTACGTAATCGTGGATGAATACACACACGGACACAGAGCCAGACAGATGCACTCAAGGACGTACACATACATGTACACAAATAGACCCGTGTACGTAATCGTGGATGAATACACACACGGACACAGAGCTAGACAGGTGCACGTAAAGGACATCTGTTTGACGGGATCGGATTCCCATCGGCGTATGACAGGTGTCACAGCAATTGACGGGGGACTCGCTCGCCGCGCCTTGAGTGACACTCAGGTGGCAGAGATGACACACAAGGCTGGGTGGATGGTGGAGGTGGGTGGTGGGTGGTGGTTGGTGGAGGTGGGTGGTGGGTGGTGGGTGGGGTGAGTAGGGGTGAGTAGGGGTGAGAAGAGGTAGAGGAGGAGGAGGAGGAGGAGGAGGAGGAGGAGGAGGAGGAGGAGGAGGAGGAGGAGGAGGAGGAGGAGGAGGAGGAGGAGGAGGAGGAAGAAGAAGAACGGGAGGTGAAAAAAGTAGAAGAAAAAAAATACAAAATAAAATAAAAATAAGAAAGAAGAAAACGAAGAAGGTAAATTGTATGAGACATTGAAAAGAGAAAAAGAGGGAAAGAAAGAGGAAAACTACGAGAAGAAAAGAGAAATGCGCGAAAGAGTAAAACAAAAGAAGCTTTGAGACAAATAAAG
>BOPN01002521.1:102500-105000 GCA_017312705.2 Penaeus japonicus
CACCGATGTACACACCGATGTACACGCGGATGTACACTTGGATGTACACTTGGATGTACACTTGGCGAGGTCGTTTGTCTTTAAAACACACGAGGTCGAAGCTAGTCCTGTTATTCATATCACGTGACCAGCTCCCTTAATATCTTACCGAGATTCATGTGTCTCTCTCTCTCTCTCTCTCTCTCTCTCTCTCTCTCTCTCTCTCTCTCTCTCTCTCTCTCTCTCTCTCTCTTTTTCTCTGTCTCTCTCTCTCTCTCTCTCTCTCTCTCTCTCTCTCTCTCTCTCCATCTCTCTCTCTTTCTCTCTCTCTCTCTCTCTTTCTCTTTCTCACTCCCTCTATCTCTTTCTCACTTTCTCCCTCCTTCCCTCCCTTCCTCGTTACTCTCTTCTCCGTATTCCTCCGTCCCCTTCCTCTTCCTCTCCCGATTTTCTCTCCATCACTCCATCTATCATTCTTTCCCTCCCCTCCCTCCGCAATTCTCTCACTTCCTTCTGTCTTCTCTCTTCCCCCGCCCTCCATCCCTTCCTTTCTTACTTCCTCCCTCTCTTTCCCCCTTCCTCCCTCTCTTCCTTCTTTTCTCCTCCTTCCCTTTATCCCTTCCTCCTCTCATCATCCCTTCTTTCATATCCCCTTCCCTCCCTCCTTCCCTACCATCAACCAGGGAGGGGGAAGGGAAGGGAAGGAAGAGGGAGGGAGAAGGGGAGGAAGGAAATGAATGGGAAGGAAGAGGGAGGGAAAGGGGGAAGAAGGGAAGGGGAGCGAAAGAGAGGGAAAGGGAGAGGGAGTAAGGGGAGGAGGAAGGGGAAAAAAAGAGAAGGAAAGAGATAGGGAAGGAGAAGGAGGAAGTGGGGGAGGAATAAAGAGGCAAGGGAGATTGGAGAAAGAGAAGAGGAAGGAAAGAAGAGGAAGGAAAGAAGAGGGAAGGATGGGAGAAGGAGGGAGATGGGAAGAAAGACGATAAATTCAGGAGAGTCAGAAAGGGGATGGTTGGCAGGGAGTGACAAAGCGATGAGAGACGAAGACAGAGAGGAGGAAAGGAAGGAGAAGGAGAGGGAAGGAGAAAGAGCGGAAGGAAGGAAAGGAGGAAGAGAGAAATGGAGGAAGATAGGTAGAGTTGAATATATATATATGTATATATATATATATATATATATATATATATATATATATATATATATATATATATATATATATATATATATATATATATATATATATATATATATATATGTATATTTACATATGTATATATATATATATATATATATATATATATATATATATATATATATATATATATATATATATATATATATATATATATATATATATATATATATATATATATATATATATATATATATATATATAGAGAGAGAGAGAGAGAGAGAGAGAGAGAGAGAGAGAGAGAGAGAGAGAGAATGAGAGAGAATGAGAGAGAGAGAGAATGAGAGAGAGAGAGCTAATGAGAGAGAGAGAGAAAGACACAGACACAGACACAGACAGACACAGAAACAGAGACACAGGGAGACATACACACATAGACCCACATAGACCCACATACAATAAAACAGCGCAAGAGCGAATATGATAAAGCGGAAAAGAAAATGAAGAAGAAAAAAAAGAAAAAAGAGTGAGAGGACGCGATAACAGTTCCCCTTACAAAAAGGGGCCCATCCATCCCTCCCTTCAGCCTCACACTGCCGTCGAGGAGATGCTAATCCTTCCATTATTCTACTTCTTGTCTTGATCCAACCTTGGCACTTCCTTTCTCTCTCCGTCTGTCTGTCTGTCTGTTTGTCTATTTGTCTGTCTGGGCGTGTGTGTCTCTGTGTCTGTCTGTTTTATTCTTT
This sequence comes from Penaeus japonicus, assembly GCA_017312705.2. Taxonomy (NCBI): domain Eukaryota; kingdom Metazoa; phylum Arthropoda; class Malacostraca; order Decapoda; family Penaeidae; genus Penaeus; species Penaeus japonicus. The sequence goes on from BOPN01002521.1 coordinate 104,355, forward strand.
CTCTTTGTCTCTGTCTCTTTCTATGTCTCTGTCTTTGATTCTCTCTCTCTCTCTCTCTCTCTCTCTCTCTCTCTCTCTCTCTCTCTCTCTCTCTCTCTCTCTCTCTCTCTCTCTCTCTCTCTCTCTCTCTCTCTCTCTCTCTCCCTCTCCTCTCCCCGCATCCCCATCCCTCCCTCCCTCCCTCCCTCCCTCCCTCCCTCCCTCCCTCCCCCTCTCCCTCTCCCCCCCTCCCTCTCTCTCTTTCTCCCTCTCCCTTCCCCCACTCTCCATCCCCATTACACCCCCCCCTACCATACCTCTCCTTATCAGCATCTCCCCAATTTCCGCTACTCTCTCTCCCCCTTCTTCCGTTACCTCCTCTCCAACCTCCCCATAGGACCTCCCTCATCCCCCCCCCCCCTCTTCTCCCTCGATCTCCTTCTCTGCACCCCCCCCCCCCCCCCCTCCCCCTCCGCACTCCTGTTATCACTATCTTGACGCACAGAAGAAAAGGGGAGAAGAAAAGGCACTGTTATTTTTTCTTTCTTTCTTCTTTTTTTTCTTCCTTTTCTGTTGCCGCATTTAAGGGTTTTTGGTGAGATGATTTTAATGGTTTTGTGGGGGATATGGGAGGAGGAAGTGGAAGGGGAAGGGGAAGGGGAAGGGG
>BOPN01002521.1:112500-117500 GCA_017312705.2 Penaeus japonicus
TCCCCCCTCCCCTTTCCTTCTCCCCATCCCCCTCTCTACCTCCCCAGTCACTCCCTTCCACTCCCTCCCTCCCTCCCTCTCCATCCATCCCTCCTTCATCTACCTCTACCTCCATCCCCATAGTCACTCTCTTCCACTCGCTCCTTCACCCATACCCTGATAGCTACAGGGGGAGGGGGGAGGGTGGGAGGGGGGATCTCGAAGTCTCCCCCTTCAGGAGCGAGATGGCGTTTGGGGAATTGCCAACGCCCAAATCTCGGCTTATCTCGTGGCAATATCCCGAAGGAGTCGAAATAAAAATTTTGAATATAGGTAAATCTCGTGAAGATGTATAGATTTATTTGTTTTTTTCTTCTTCGTATTTTGGTTGTTGTTTTCATTATAATTGTTGATTATTGGTATTGGTATTGTTATTTTGATTATCATTATTTTCATGATTATTGTCATTTCCATTGTTATTATTATGATTGTTATTAGCGTTGATAGTCATATTGTCATTTTAATTGTCATTGTTATCATAATTATTACGACTAACATCATCTTCATTATTACTAACATTATTATTATTATTATTATTATTGTTCTTCTCTTTTTTTCAATTAATTACGATCTGGAATTGTATTAGTAATCGTCGTCAAGATCGTAATTCCACCGAGAGGACAATGCGATCGGACGATTTTCTTAAGGCGCCGAGAAAGGGGCTTTTCTGAGATCGCTTCTGGAGGATTACATGTAGGATACTGACGCTGATAGGTCGAGGAGGATCGTAGGATAGGGTGATTGTAGGACTCCCACGGACAGACAGACACAGTTACAGATACTTTTACAGTTACATTTACAATTACAGTTACAGTTAAAACAGTTAAAACAGTTAGACTTACAGGTGAAGTTATATTTATGTTCGTATTAAAATTCGTTGTTGTATTTTGATTCTTATGTAAGGTGATTGTTACTGTTACCATTGCTCTGTCACAAACATACATATAGACACAGCTATACTCAGTGTTGCTTTCTCTCTCTTTCTCTCTCACTCACTCACTCTCTCACTCACTCACTCACTCACTCACTCTCTCACTCACTCACACACACACACACACACACACACACACACACACACACACACTCAGTCACACATTTACTCACTCACACTCTCACACTCACACTCACACTCACATTCACACACACATACACACACACACATACACACATACACACACTCACTCAGTCACACATTTACTCACTCACACACTCACAAACTCCCTCACACACACACACACACACACACACTCACACTCACTCAGTCACACATTTACTCACACACACACACACACACACACACACACACACACACACACACACACACACACACACACACACACACACACACACACACACACACACACACACACTCACTCACAAACTCCCACTCCCTCACTCACTTTCTGCACATGAACCTGGTATTCCTCTTTGATTTCAGGCTTGAGGGAGAACTCTGTAAATAGCTGTTATTGATCGGTTCTGTGGCGGGGGTCATGGGGGGAGGGGGGGAAGGGGAGGTCTGATATGTGCACACGTACATATGTACACACGTAGGGGGAAACCCGGGAAACGCGCACACGGATATCGACACGAGAAAGTGTGCTTAAATGTGAACGATCGTGGTCTCCAGAACTGTTGTTGTGAAATTTTGTGACTCGGTAGCGACTTCGTGTGTTTCTTTTAAATCAAAAGGAAGGAAAAGATTGGTAATTTAGTCAGGAGAAACAATGGGAGAAAAGAAAAAGGAGAAGGGGGTAAAATGATGAGTATTAAAAAAATTATGAAAGTCGATGAAATAACAAACAAAAAACAAAAGACGATCAGTCTCCGCAGAACAAACAAACGCGCATCAGTTCCAGTCTCTATCTCTTTCTCTCTTTCTTTCCCATATCAGGCGTGATAATATTGCTGGCTCGGACAAGTAACCTTTTTCTTGCAACCTGACCAATGACTAAAAACAACACACCTACGCACACCCACCATTTTGATTGACCTCGATATGAATCAAACTCCGTAGAGAGGTCTCATCCGGGCGCCATTTTCCCGCCTCGTTTTGTTTTTCTTCTTTTATATAATTTTATTGTGGAGTCCGATGTGATTTTTGTGGGTTCATATTTATATATTTTCCTATGTTCTATGTCTTACGCATACGTTTTTTTTTTTTTTGTATTTGTTGAGAGAAAATATATAGGATAGCAGTCAGTTTTATATATCTGTCGACCATCATGGCTGTCAAACTGCTATGAATTGTCCTCACGCATTATTTTTATTCGTCTGTAATTCCAAGAAGACGTGTTGATTGGGTGATTAGACAAGTAACTGGATTGATTGAAGAATAATTGGATTGGTTAATGGTTTAGCTACGTCTTTAATACATACAGAGAAGTTAAAGATATGTTTCGAAGAAGTATGTGAGGTGTCATGGCCGAGAGAAACCAAAATTTAAATACTTTTGAATAACGATTTGGAAAAGACCTTGCGTAATGCTGTTGCATTTGATTATTGCATTGCCGGTTTTAAAGATCAAGATCAACTGATAAAGTTGTTTTTTTTTAGATTGTTAATTGTTTCGTCCTCTGGCTGTATCCATTATAGCAAGGTCAGTGAATGCAGAGACCGCGGGACGGGACGCCCAGAAATGTCCTCTTACTCAGCAGTTGCCGACACAAAACATTATTATTATTAACAGAAATACGGGAATTCTCTCTCTCTTTCTCCTTCTCTCTCTCTCTCTCTCACTTTCACTCGTTCTTGGTTATGTTTTACGAGGTTGCCATGCCAGACAGACCGTTAAGATTTTTCTTATTTTTAAATCCAACCCGAAAACCGTTAGAATCTAGAATTTGAAATACTTTTCGAAATTGAAAAATAAACGGGATTTCGAAACGCCACAGTTGCATTGACACGTAAAATCTTTGATTTCTCATTAACTTTTCTTTATAATCTTTGATCGGCGGATAGAAAATTAGTATCGAAGACCCGCGGCGAAAGATGAATTAGATAAACCAGGTGTTGTGAGATGAAGTAGCTTGATATATAAGGCTTCGGTGCTGCCTTTAGGGAAGAGGAGGAGGGGGGGGGGGGTGTCTAGGCGGCTTGTAATAAACTCTGCTCATAAATATGGGTTTGGATTCCCACAGGCCGCGTCGAAGGGAATTTAATCTAGTTGTAGACTTTGTTTTTTGTTTTGTTTTTGTCGTAATAGTTTTGTATCACGTTTTGGCGTGTTTTGGTTTTGTACTCAACTACGGGCTGTCATTTGGAGGGTCTGTACACACACTCACATTCACACATACAATCACACTCATACTCGCACTCGCACACACACACGCACACGCAAGCGCATACGCAAGCGCGCGTGCGCACACACACACACACACATATATATATGTATATACATATGTATATATATACACATATACATACATACATACATACTTACAACAAACACACACGCATATATATATATATATATATATATATATATATATATATATATATATATATATATATACATACATACATACATACACACACACGAGAGTATGTATATATGTATTCCTTTTTTATAGTCGTGTTGCTCCCTCAGAAGGCAGAGTGCGTTTACCAAAAATAATTTTACGATATCCTTAAATTCCCTTCTGGTAAGAACTTGAACCTCTGCTTAAAATCTCTCTTTTAATCGCTCTCTGGAGGTTGGGCAGTAAGAAGAAATAACTAAGTCTAAAATGAAGTAGAATGAAATAAAATGAAAGGTAGATTTGATGTAAAAGAAAAAGAAAAATATGACCTATATGTATGTATATATATATATATATATATATATATAGATATATATATATACATACATATACATATACATATATATACATATATATATATATATATATATGTATATATATATATATTTATTTATGTACATATATATATATTTATATATATATATATACATGTACACATACTTGTATTTGTATATATATCTATTTACTATATAAAGATAAATAGATAAATGATTAGTAAATTAGCACACACACACACACACATGTATATATACTAATATATATATATATGTATATATATACATATACATATATATACATACATACAAATATACAAATACATATACATATACATTAACATTCACATACATATACGTGCATACACATACATATAAATACATATAACTACATACATAGACACATACATACATAAACACACAATTATACTATGGTATATATATATACATATATATATATAATGTATATATATATATATATATATATATATATATATATATATATATATGTATATATATGCAGTAATACAATCATTTGTGAAAATATAGAGTATATGTTACAATATTTGTGAAATTATTTTTTTTCTCTTGAGACAGTTAATAAAAAGATAAATAGATAAACTTTTACTTTATTTTAGCTAGTTATACGTTTATGTACTAATGCATCTTTGTCTTTTCCAGGTATGTCATGAAGAAATTCAAGTTATGAGAAATCCCGTAAAACGTCGAAATAAAATGTGTGTCGGTAAGTTTGTGAGTTGAGTGAGACAGTGAGTGAGTTCTAGATGGTAAATGAGTCAGTGAGTTATTTCATGAGTTAGAAGATGGGCGAAGGTATGAGTTTAGAGACGAATGTAAGTTAGAGTGTGTGTGAGTGAGAGAGTGAGTTTTAGTTAAGTATAAAGGAGAACGAGTTTTTTTTGAGACTTGAATTATGAGAGAGTTAGAATGAGAGATTTTAAGCTGGTATGTTAATAGCGAATTACAAGGAAAGGTGAATGAATGAGTTTGAGTGACAGTAAGTGAATAAGAATGAGGGCGAATGACTAAAAGAGTGAGCTATTGATAAACCGCCCATCAGCATGTAATTGTACGTATTTGTATATGTACACAGACGTACTCAAAGGCAATGAATAAACGCCCCCAAAATGATTCAGAACGAGAG
>BOPN01002521.1:135000-137500 GCA_017312705.2 Penaeus japonicus
AGGGGGGGGGGAGTGAGAATGAACAAGGGATTACGAATGGGAATGGGAATGAGAATGAGAATGAGAGTGAAAATGAGAATGGGAATGAGAATGAGAGTGTATATGTGAGGGAGAGAGAGAAAAAAGGGAAAGAAAGAAAGAAAGAAAAATAAAAGTAAGAGGCAGGGAGAGACAAAAACAGAGACAGAGACTGCGAGAGTCAGAGAGACCGAGACAGAGAGAGCAAAAAAGGAAAATAACGTGAGAAAGTCGTTGCGTAATAAAAAGCGAGAAGACAAGAAAGAGAAGCAATAACAGGAGAAAGGAGAGAGAGAGAGAGAAGAAAAAAAAAAACAAAGGAAGAGAAATTAGAAAAAAAGAGAAGAACGGAAATACCCTACAAAAAACAAACACGTAATAAAACAACAAAATAGCGAGAAACTTAAGAAAGATAATGAGAGAGAGAGAAGAGAGAGAGGGGAGAGAGGAGAGAGGAGAGAGAGAGAGAGAGAGAGAGAGAGAGAGAGGAGAGGAGAGAGAGAGAGAGAGAGAGAGAGAGAGAGAGAGAGAGAGAGAGAGAGAGAGAGAGAGAGGAGAGAGAGAGAGAGAGGAGAGGAGAGAGAGGAGAGGAAGAGAAGAGAAGAGAAGAGAAGAGAAGAGAAGAGAAGAGAAGAGAAGAGAAGAGAAGAGAAGAGAAGAGAAGAGAAGAGAAGAGAAGAGAAGAGAAGAGAGAGAGAGAAAGAAAGAGAAAGAGAAAGAGAGAGAGAAAGAGATAGAGATAGAGATAGAGATAGAGATAGAGATAGAGATATATAGATAGAGAGAGAGAGAGAGAGAGAGAGAGAGAGAGAGAGAGAGAGAGAGAGAGAGAGAGAGAGAGAGAGAGTAAGAATAAGAGTAAATACACGAGGACACACTTGATAATATCATCACAGCGGACGGAAAAAAGATTCCTTTTTTCCCCCGTGGGACTCTCCCGGTGGCCTCGCCCGGGGGAGGGGAGGGGGAGGGGGAGGGGGAGGGAGATCAGTGCAGTCACCGACGAGGTAATAAGACATTAAGGAAGAACTGGTGGGGTGTGGGGGTAGGGAGGGGGAAAGGGTGGAGAAGGGTAGGGGAAGAGAGGGAAAGGAGAAAGGGGGAGAGAGGGAGAGGAGAAAGGGGGAAGAGGAGGCAAGGAGAAAAGGGGAGAGAGGAAGGAAGGGAGGAGAAGGGAAGGAAGGGGGAGAAGGGAAGGATAAAAGGGGAGAGAGGAAGGAAGGGGGAGGGGAAAAGAGGGAAAGGAGAAAGGGGGGAGAGAGGAAGGAAAGGGGAGGGGAAGAGAGGGAAAGGAGAAAGGGGGGAGAGAGGAAGGAAGGGGGAGGAGAAGAGAGGGAAAGGAGAAAGGGGGGGGGGGAGAGGAGAATGAAGAGAGAAAAAGAAAAAGGGTAATGAGAACGAGAGGTTGGGAAGGGGGACGAGGATAGGGAGATGGAAAGTAGGAAGTGGGAGAAGGAAAGAGATGAGAGAGAGTAGAAAGTTGGGGGATGGATGGAAAGAGGGAGACGGGGGAGAGGGGGAAGGAGGTAGGGGAGAGGAAAGAGGAGGGAAGGGGGAAAAGAGAAAGGAGAGGGGAAGAGAGAATGGGAAGGGGAAGGGGAAGGGGGAGGGGAAGGGGAAGGGGAGGGGGAGGGGGAGGGAGGATGGGGGAAGGGAAGAAAGTGGAAACGAGATCTCCAAGAAAAGGGGGGGGGTAGAGGAGAAACAAGAAACTTCTTAATTTTGTTAAAGCGAAGAAAGGGTTCTTTTGGGGAAAAAAGGGGAGGGGAGGGGAGGGGAGGGGGAGAAGGGAAGAAGTGGGGAAGGGAGGGGAGGGGAGGGGAGTGGAGGGGAGGGGAGGGAAGAAGTGGGGAGTGGAGGGGAGGGGAGGGAAGAAGTGGGGAAGGGAAGGGAAGGGAAGAGGAGGGGAGGGGAGAAGAGAGGAGAAGTGGGGAAGGGACGGGAGGGGGTAGAGTGAGTGAAGAGTTGAGGAAAGTGTGTACTTGAGCTGTACTCAACGCTTTTTTGTTTTAATCTACCTGTACCCTAAATCTGTATGTTGTGTTGCTGATGTGTTTCCCCGCTGTGTTGGAAGGGCTGTCTTGTGCCGTGTGTGTCCCCCCACCTACCCCCCTCTCTCCCTCTCCCCCTCTCCCCCTCTCTCCTTCTCCCCTTCCCCCCTCCCCCCTCCTCCTAGCTTTGAGCATGATGAGTGTGGCGTTATGGAGCGAAACGGACTATATAGAATTGTGTTTTGTTGATGAAAAGATAATTATTCTTTAATGATCATTTGGAAACGTGTATGTGGGTTGTTTTTTTTTCTTTGGGTGATCATTGTCATTGTTGTTGTTGTTGGTGTTGTTGTTTTCCAATCATTATAGCATTTTGCACCTCGTATTGTCTTCGTTTGTCTTATTTTCTTCCTCGTGCGATCACTCGTGTATCTCTTTATCACAGCCCTTCTCCATATCTTTTTCCTCTTCCTCTTCTATATCTTCTCCTC
>BOPN01002521.1:152500-160000 GCA_017312705.2 Penaeus japonicus
GAGATGGGAAAAAGGGAAAAGGCAAGGAGGAGAGAGAATATGGGAAAATGGAGACAGGGGAAGGGGAAACAGGAGAGGAAGAAGATAAAGAAGAGGCGAAGAAGAGTTAGAAAGGGGAAAATGGAAAATAAATAAGAAAAAGGCACGATAATGTGGTAGAGGGGAAAATGTAGGAAGTGATTGGGAAAATGAGAGAGAGAGAGAGGGAGAGAGAGAGAGAGAGAGAGAGAGAGAGAGAGAGAGAGAGAGAGAGAGAGAGAGAGAGAGAGAGAGAGAGAGAGAGGGGGAGAGGGAGAGAGAGAGAGAGAGAGAGAGAGAGAGAGAGAGAGAGAGAGAGAGAGAGAGAGAGAGAGAGAGAGAGAGAGAGAGAGAGAGAGAGAGAATTGATTCCGAAAGTCGATGGTGGGAATAGCCGGTCCACTGGCTCCCGTGCCACTCCCGTCGTGTGGCACTGTGTCCCCGTGTCTCACTGCCTCCGTTGGGAAGCCGAGCCGAATCCGAGATGCCACTACCCTCCCCTCCTCTCCCTCCTTATACTCCCCTCCCCCTCCCCTTTCCCTTCCTTAACCGCCTTTTTCTCTCTCTCTCTTCCCCTCTCCCTCATCTCTTCCTCTTCCCTCTTCTACCCCCTCCCCTTCTTACACGCTTTCCTCTCTTCCCCTCTCCCGTTTCATCCTATTTCTTCCTCCTCCCCTCCTCTTTCCCCTTCTACTAATTCTTTTCTAACCTCTTTCCTTCTTCCTCTTCTTCTTCTTCTTCTTCTTGCTCCTCCACCTCCCCCTCCCCTCCCCCCCTCCCCTATCATTTCTCAAAGGGACGGTCTAACACTTGGACAACTCCCCTCTCCCTCTTCCCCTCCTCCTCCTCCTCTGCCCTTTCTCTTCCTTCCTCCTTCTACCCACCTTCTCCGTTTCCTCCCCTTGTCTTCTCTTCTTTCCCTCTCATCTCTTCCTTCGCTCTTCTCCCCTCCCCTTTCCCTTTCCTCTCTCCCCCATCTTCCTCTAGTACGTCCCTCCTCTTCCTCCTCCCTCCCTCCCCCTTCCTCCCCTCCTCCCTCGCCTCCTTCCTCCTTCTCTAAGCCTGGGTTCCTCTCTTTTCCTCCTCCCCACTTCCTTCTCCCTCTCCCCCTTCATCTTGTCCCCCTTCTAGTCCCCTCCCCTCCTCTCACTCCTTCCCTCCCTCCCACTCCTCCCCCCCCCCGTCTTAACCCCCTCCCCCACACAGGTTGTAATTAGTGGTGTGACTATGGATGGAGATAATAGCCATCTCGCTGAGGAATGCGAGGTATTCTTAGGCTCTTGGGGCGGCGAGAGGAGAGGAGGAACAGGAGGAAGGGGAGGAGGAGGAAGGGGAGGAGGAGGAGGAGGAGGAGGAGGAGGAGGAGGAGGAGGAGGAGGAGGAGGAGGAGGAGGAGGAGGAGGAGGAGGAGGAGGAGGAGGAGGAGGGGAGGAGGAGGAAGGAGGAGGAGGAGGAGGAGGAGGAGGAGGAGGAGGAGGAGGAGGAGGAGGAAGAAGAAGAAGAAGAAGAAGAAGAAGAAGAAGAAGAAGAAGAAGAAGAAGAAGAAGAAGAAGAAGAAGAGGAGTAAGATGAACGGGAAGAGGAAGAGGGGAAGGAGGAGAAATAATAATAATAATACTGATAATAATAATAATAATAATAATAATACTGATAATAATAATAATACTGATAATAATAATAATACTGATAATAATAATAATGATAATGATAATAATGATAATGATGATAATGATAATAATGATGATAATAAAGAAGGAGAAGGCAAAGAAGAGCAACAACAACAACAACAACAAAACAAAAAACGAAGAAACAAGGTAAAGGAAAGAGGAGGAAAAATAATCAAACAAAATGAAGAAGCAAGAGAAGGAGAAAAACAAAAAGAAGAAGAGGTAGGAGAAGAAACAGAGGAAGGAGAAGAAAACGAGGAAGGAGAAGAAAAAGAGGAAGGAGAAGAAACAGATGAAGGAGAAGAAACAGAGGAAGGAGAAGAAAAAGAGGAGGAGAGAATGAGTGAGGATATAGACCCATAGAAGACGGTGCCAACGAAAGAGAAGGAACGGGGGGGAGGGGGGAGGGGGTGGGCGAGAGGTGTAATTATGACCCTCGTGGCTGAGTAATTAGTCTCTAAGGATCATTAACGTGAGTGTTCTTCCTCCTCCTCCTACTCCTTCGTCTCCTTCCCATCTGCCATTTCGCCTTCCCCTCTTCACCCCCTCTCCTCCCCCCTCCTTCCCTCTGCTTATCGTCATCTACCCTCCCTTCCTCGTTTCCTATTTCTCAGTCATTCTCCTTTTCCTCTTTCTTATCTTTTTCCTTTTCTTCTTCCTCTCTCCTTCTCTTTCTTCTCTTTCTCCCCCTCATTTTCTTCCCCCTCCGTCCTATTCACCATCTCCTCCTTCTACTACTTCTCTTCCTGTTCCTCTTTTTCTTCCTGTTCCTCTTCTCCCTCCTCTTCTGTTTCCTTCTCCTTCTCCCCAAAAGGGCGCCGTTAATTTGTGCAGGATGCCTTTACTCTACCAGGTCCCCCTCCTTGAGTATCCTACACTTAATGTTCTTAAATTCGGCCACTCTGGAATGTGTCTGGATGTTCCAATCCCATTATGGAATGTGTCCGGATGTTCTAAACCCACTCTGAAAGGTCTCTAGATGTTCCAAACCCACTCTGAAAGGTGTCCGGATGTTCTAAACCCACTCTGAAAGGTGTCCAGATGTTCTAAACCCACTGAAAGGTGTCCGAATGTTCCAGACCACCCATCTGGAAGGTGTCCAGGTGTGTCCTCTCAACTAGTGGCTCTGTGTTTTATTTCTTCTCTTTAATTTCGTGTTGATATCCCCTCTTCTTATTACCCTGTTCTGTGTTTTATGGTTCTCTCCTTCGGATCGTCTCTTTTTTGTTGTGTTGTTCTTTGTTCTTTTCGTTTACTGGAAGAGGGGGAGGGGGATGGGGAGGGGGAAGGGGAGGGAGAGGGAGGAGGAAGGGGGAGGGAGAGGGAAAGAGGGAGGGGGAGGGAGAGAGGAAGGTGGGTAGAATGAGGGAGGGGGAGGGAGAGGTAGAGGTAGAGGCAGAGGCAGTTGGAAACGGAGAAGGAAAAGGAAAAGGAGAGGGAGAGGGAGAGGGGGAGGGGGAGGGGGGAGAGAAAGAGAAGAAGGAGAGAGAGAGAGAGAGAAAGAAAGAAAGAAAGAAAGAAAGAAAGAGAGAGAGAAAGAGAAAGAGAGAGAGAGAAAAAAAAAACAGGTGCACGGTTGGGATGCAAAGATCCCCAGGAATGAATGGAAAGTTGTTTGGAAAATGTCGTTGGATTTTTTTTGTTATTGTTGAATGAAAAACAAATTCATATCGAGTCTCAGAACGCGAAGACAGACAGATAGACAGACAGACAGACAGACAGACAGACAGACAGACAGACAGACAGACAGACAGACAGACAGACAGAATAAAGAGGAAGATAGATGTATATAAAAACTGAAATATATAATCACAGATAATTGAAGAGAGAGCAAAATGAGACTGGAAACCAATAACCGCGAGGAATAACAAGAAGTGTTTCTTCCTCCCCCTTCCCCCCCCCCCCCCCCCCTTCCCCCACCTCCCCCTCCCCTCCCCCCTACCCTCCCCCCTACCCACTACCCCCGAGGCGGCAAACCGACTTCCGCGAACAGGTAAGTCAAGTCAAGTGAAGGCAGGTGAATGAGGAGGTGAGTGAGTCATGTCAAGTGACGGCAGGTGAATGAGGAGAGTGAGTGAGTGAGTGAGTGAGTCAAGTGAGTGAGTGAGTGAATGAGTAAGTGAGTGAGTGAGGCAATGAGTCAAGACGTAATGAAAGCCAAATTGAATTGTCGGAAGAATGTTTGCAGTTGAAAGTTGTTGATGGAAAGGAAGAGAAGTTACTTGGCGAAGAGAAGTTTTTTTTTAGCAAAGAGAAGTTTTTTTTATTTATTTTGCTGAAGAATAGTTTTTATGGAAGGAAGTTGTTGGAACGGCGAACGAAAATTATTCGCGAGAAGTTAGCGAAGAGTTGTTTTGGAATGAAGTTGTTGGTGGGAATTTGGCAGCGGACGAAAATTGTTCGCGGGAAGTTGGCAAAGGAAAAATGTTGCAGGGAAGTTTTGGCTGATGATGATTGTTGAAGGGAATTAGGGGGGGGGGGGGGGTTGGTACACGAAAATTGGTGAAGTAAATTTGTCGGACAAAAGTTCTACGAAAATTGTTGATGTAAGTAAACCATTAAAGGAAACTCATCCGACGAAATTTATTAGATAGAAAGTTATTAAACGAAGCAAAGAAACAAATCCGAATAGAAATCAACGACCGAAAATTGACAGCATCGTCGAATATCAATCAAGCTATTGACAGGTGTGCAACGCAAGACTCATCTCCAGTGTCTGACTAAGAAAAAGAAAAAGCCAGCCAAGACAGCGCCAGGTGTGACATCACCAGGTATGTCTTTAGACCTCATGGCTCGGGGCGATCAGCTGTTTTAAGAGGCCTCCGTTGCTGGTGACATTTTGCTTTGTATTTTCACTTATTTTGTGAATCATTTATTTGAGAAGCTAGGCTGATTAAGACTCCGTTGATTTAATGGATTTCGTTCTTTTTTCTTTCTTTCTTTCTTTTTTTTCTTTTCTTTTCGAAAGATTTTTATGGGGAAGGAGGATTATTTTTGTGTTTTGTAGTATTTTCTTAATTTTTGATTCTCTCCACAGTACGATAGTTGATCAGACTTTTCCTGCCCTCCCATTGTCGCTCAGTTTTTTGGTATTATTTATATTGTTTTGTTCTTTCTTTTTAAGATTCTCTCTCTCACTCTCTCCCTTCCTCTCACTCTCTCTCCTTCTCCCTGTCCCTCTCCCTCACTCTCTTTCTCTGTCTCTTTGTCTCACTCTCCCATTCTCTCTCTCTCTCTCTCACTCTCTCTCTCTCTCATTCACTCTCCCTCTCTCTCTCACTTACTTTCTCTCTCCTTCTCCCCTTCTCTCCCCCTCCCCTTAAGTGCCCTCGACAAGTTCTCCACAACCTCATCCGCCATTCTTCTTCAATCGATATTTTTATTGGCCAATTGATTGACGAATTTTAAACCTAGGATGTTCAACGTACTTCCAATTCCTCCTTCCCCTTCCCCTTCCCTCTTCCCTTCGTAAACTCTTTACCCATTTCCTTTTCCCATCCCCATGCCTCCCTGTCATCTTCTTACCCTGTCATCTCCTTATCTATCCCCTTTCCCATCCCTCAGTCCTCCCCCACCCCACCCCACCTCACCCCCCATTCACATCCCCAGTTCCCCAACTCTAACCCCATCCCCACCCCCAATCCCCAACCCTATCCTCAACCCCATCCCCACCCCCACCCCCAACAAGCATCCCCTCACCCTAATCCCCAATCACCCTCCCTATTTGTTTTCATTTTATTTATTCCAATTTTCCTACCGTTTTATTTTTATTTCGTCTTCGTCTAGCTTGCGTCCCCGAGCCAATGGACACGGGGCGATATCATGTCTTTGCGAGAGCTGTCGTAAAAACACGCTGTTTCAGACATGACAACTGGTCGTTCGTTGATTTTATTACTACGGTGCGTCAGTGGAGGAAGGGAGGGGGAGAGGGAGAGGGAGAGGAAGGGAGGGGGAGAAAGGGGAGGGGGGGGAGGAGAGGAGAAAGGAGGGAGGGGAGGGGAAGGGGAGGGAGGGAGACAGAGAAGAGGGGGGAGGGAGAAGGAGAAGAGGGAGGAGGAAAGGAGGGAGAAAAGGAAGAAAACAGGGAGTTGAGAGAAAGGGAGAGAAGAGAAGGAGGAAGGGAGATGAGGAGGCGGGGAGGGGAGAGAGGGGGGGGGTGGGGGAAAGAGGGAAAGGGGAAAGGGAGGGAGGTAAGGAATAAAAATGAGGGGAGGAAGGAGGAAAGGGAAGAGAGAAAGAGTGGGATGAGGAGAGTGGTAGGAAGGAGAGAGAGGAAGAGCAGGAGAGGGAGAGGGAGAAGAGGGGAAGTGGAGATAGATAGAGAGATAGAGATATAAAGAGAGATAGAGAGAGAGCAGAAAAGATAAAAGAGGCATAGTGAAAAAGACCGAGAGCATGCATGACCACCATGACCGCTACGCCACAATGCTCCTTCTTCCCCCTTCACCCCCTTCCCCCAATCATCTATTTCCACATCTTTCCCCCATTCCTCCTCCTTCCTCCCTTTATCTTATCTTGCCTTTTTGATACCCCCTCCTCTCCCTTCTCCTGTTCCCTACCCCTGTTCCCTCCCTACCCATTTCCCTCCCCTCCCCTTCCTACCCCTGTCCCTCCCCCTCCCTACCCCTGTTCCCTCCCCTCCCTCCCCCTCCCCCTCCCTACCCCTATTCCTTCCCCTCCCCTCCCTATCCCTGTTCCCTACCCCTTCCTACCCCTGTTCCCTCCCCCCTCCCTACCCCTGTTCCCTCCCCTCCCCTCCCCTTCCCTTCCCTCCTCCCGGCCCGAGAATCCTACGAAAGGAGTCGATGATATTGGTTTCGTTGGTGTTTGGGATTGGCCAGCTGTTAGGAGAGGGAGGGGGTAGGGGAAGTGGGGGTGGTGGAGAAGGAGGAGGAGGGAGGGAGGGGAGGGGGGGACGAAGGAGGAAGGAGGGGAAGGAGGAGGGGAGGATGAGAAGGAGGAAGAGGAGGAGGAGAAGGAGGAGGAGGAGAAAGAGGAGGAGGAGGAGGAGGAGGAGGAGGAGGAGGAGGAGGAGGAGGAGGAGGAGGAGGGAGGGAGGGGAGGAGGGGGGAGGAGAAGAAGAAGAAGAAGAAGAAGAGGAGAAGAAAGAAGAAGGAAGAGGAGAAAGAGGGGAGAAGGAGGAGGAGAAGGAGAAGGAGGAGGAAGAAGAATAAAGAAGACAAAAATAAGAGGTAGAGAGGAAAGGGAGAAAGAAGAGGGGTGGGGGAGATAAAAGAAAAGAGGGGAATAGGGAAGTGAGGTAGAAGAGGGTAAGAAATAGGAAGGGAGGGAGGGAGGGAGGGAATGGGGGGGGGGGTAGAATGTGCTAAGAAGCGAAGAGAAGTGGAGGAAGAGGGGGGGAGAGTGTAGGGGGGGGGCTGAGGATATGTCAGCTGTTGAGGGAAGGGAAGCTGTAAGGGGGGGGGCTGCGGGGAGGGTATGTCAGCTGTTAAGGAAGAGGGTTGGGTAGGGGGTGGGGGAGGCGGGGTGGGGGGAGATACAGACGGAAAGGAATAAAAAAGAGGCGTTAGACGGTGTCCAGAAGTAGGAGGGAGGAGGAAGAGAAGAAGGAGATGATGAAGAAGAAGAAGAAGAAGAAGAAGAAGAAGAAGAAGAAGAAGAAGAAGAAGAAGAAGAAGAAGAAGAAGAAGAAGAAGAAGAAAAATGAAGGAGGAGGATGAAGGAGGAGGATGAAGAGGAGGAGGAGTCAGGAGGAAAAGGAGGAGAAAGAGGAGGTGTTAAGAAGTAAGAGAAGAATAAGTGATTGAAAAGGAAGAAGAAAATGGAGACAGGGGAGGAGGAAGAGAAAGAAGAG
>BOPN01002521.1:167500-175000 GCA_017312705.2 Penaeus japonicus
GATTCTGATTGATGTTTTGTCCAGAATTATTGCATATTGAAAGGACTTCCGTGACAGTTTTCAATATGCTTCATGCTTTCATTATTATTAAAAGGTTTAATTGACATATCGATTGAGATGAAAATGATAACAGCAATAATAATGATAAAGATGGTGTAATAACATTAGTAATACTGATAATAAGTATAATGATAATGATAAGAACAGCAATAATAATGATAAAAGGATAATTATGATAACAGCAATAATCATGATAATATCAACTGCAACAATAATGATGATAGAGAAGATGATGATGATGAAAATAATGCTAATGATGATGAAGTTAATGATGATCAAAATAATGATAGTAAAATAAAGAAATGAAAATAATGCCAATGATGAAGGAGTTAATGATGATGAAGATAATGATGATGAAAATAACGATAGTAAAAGAAAGAAATGAAATAGTCCTTTTCTAACAATTCAGGATAGAAAGGATCCTAAACAGACCCAACGGAACAACAGAAGGAGCGCCAACCGTTAACAGAAGCGAAAGCCGAAGAGCCGTCCGTTAACAGACACAACGGACGAGGTCTGTTAAGCCCGTTGGTGTCCCGTTGCTGGGGGAAGGGGGGGGGTGGAGGGTCCTTGATAAGAGGGGAGGGGGGGAAGGGGAGGAGGAGGAGGAGGGGGGGAAGGGGAGGAGGAGGAGGAGGAGGAGGAGGAGGAGGAGGAGGAGGAGGAGGAGGAGGAGGAGGAGGAGGAGGAGGAGGGGGGGGGGGGGGGGAGGAGGAGGAGGAGGAGGAGGAGGAGGAGGAGGAGGAGGAGGAGGAGGAGGAGGAGGAGGAGGAGGAGGAGGGAGGGGAAGAGGAGGAGGAGGAGGAGGAGGAGGAGGAGGAGGAGGAGGGGGTGGTGGAATGGGGAGGAGGTAAGTACGAGAAAGAAAGGAGAAAAGATAAGAGAAAGAGAAAGAAAAATAAGAATAAGAAGAATAGAGGGTAAGAAATTGAAGAAAAAAAAAGTAAGAAGAGAAAGCAAGAAAAAGAAGAAGGGAGAATAAGAGAAACAAAAAAATATATATAAAAATAAGAAGAAGAGAAGCTAAGAAAATGAAAGAATGAAGAAAGAAGAAAGAATAGGCAGAGAAAAGGTTAAAGAAAGGGGAAGGCGAGACAGGCCAGTCCGCTCCGGGGTTTCACGAGGGTAATGATAATCGGAACCCCTCATCCGGAAACCCCGAGCGGCCGATTCTTACGGATGTATGAATACGTGTGTATTATGGTTTATTATTTTTTTTCTCTCTCTCTCTCACGCTGTTTATCTTTTTTTGTTTTTTGTTGTTTTGTTTTGTTTTGTTTCCTGGATTTCTCTCTCTCTCTCTCTCTTTCTCTCTCTCTTTTTTTTTTTTTGGTTTCCTCGATTTCTCTCTCTCTCTCTTCCTCTCTTTTTTTTTTTTGGGGGGGGGGTTTCCTCGATTTCTCTTTCTCTCTCTCTCTCTCTCTCTCTCTCTCTCTCTCTCTCTCTCTCTCTCTCTCTCTCTCTCTCTCTCTCTCTCTCTCTCTCTCTCTCTCTCTCTCTCTCTCAACCTCTCTGCCGAGCGAGCGAGTACAATCACCTGATTATTGACACAATTAATCCGACTCGAGTGGCCAATCAACAACCATAAGTACCCATCACAGTGCACCGCCTCCCCCTCCCCTTCCCCCCCCCCCTCCTTTCCCTCTCTCATCCTTCACCATCACATCTCCCCTTTCTCATCCCTTCCCTTCCCCCTTTCCCCCCTCCCTCCGTCCCCCTCTCTCTATCCATACTACCATACTTTTCCCCTTCTCATCCCTTCCCTCTCCCCTCCCTCTCTCATCCTTCGCCATCACATCTCCCCCTTCTTATCCCTTCCCTTCCCCCTTTCCCCCTCCCTCCGTCCCCCTCTCTCTATCCATACTACCACACTTTTCCCCTTCTCACCCCTTCCCTCCCCCTCTCCCTCTCTCATCCTTCCCCAACACATACATCTCCCCCTTCTCATCCCTACCCTTTCCCCTCCCTCCCCCTTCCCTTCCCCCTCCCTCCGTCCTCCTCTTTCTACACATATTACCATACTTTTTCCCCTTCTCATCCCTTCCCTCCCTCTCCTCTCCCTCTCTCATCCTTCACCATCACATACATCTCCCCCCTTCTCATCCCATCCCTTCACCCTTTCCCCCTCCCTCCGTCCCCCTCTCTCTATCCATACTACAATACTTTTCCCCTTCTCATCCCTTCCCCTCCCCCCTCCTCTCTCTCTCTCATCCTTCCCCATCACATACATCTCCCCCTTTTCATCCCTTCCCTTCACCCCCCCCCCCTCCCTTCCCCTTGACTCTTAATGCGAGACCCTAGGATTCCAGAGGGAGAGGGTAGGGGGTAGGAGGGCAGATGGGGATGGGGATGAAGGATGAGGAGAGAAGGTGTAGGGGAGGAGGAGGGGGGGAGGGGAAGAGGGGTGAGGGGAGAGTGGCAATAAGGGACGGAAAAAGAGGAGGAGATGAAGAGGAAAGAGGAGTAAGATGGGAAGGGAAAAGTCGCTAAAGGATAAAAGGAAGGAAAGGTTAAAGGTAAAGGACCGGAGAGGAGTCAAAGAGGGGAGGAGGAGGAGAAGGAGAAAGGGGAGGAAGAAGAAAAAGAAAATGAGAAGAAAGAGAATAATAATAATAATAATAATAATAATAATAAGGAGAAAGGGGAGGAAGAAGAAAAAGAAGAAGAAGAAGGGAGAAGGAGGAAGGAAGAAGAAGAGTAAGAAGATGTGAAAGAGGAGGTAGGGACGAGGAAGAAGGAGGAGGTATGCAGAAGAAAGAAGGAGGTAGGGAGAAGGAAGAATTAGGAGGTAGGGAGAAAGGAGAAGGGAGGAGGAGGAGGTATGAAGAAGGGAGAAGGGAGAAGAAAGAAGGAAGAAGGAAAAGGTAGTGAGAAGGAAGAAGTAGGAGGTAGGGAGAAGGGAGAAAGTGTAAGAGGAACTCTCCCTTGCCAAGACCTCACCAGGCGATGAAGTCACGTAATCACCTTATCAGTGTTACCACCGCTAACCTGATCATGTTCGTCAAGCCGTGTTCCAATCGCCGCTCGCTCATGTTGTTGTTGTTCTCGCCCGCTCGCTTGAACTTTGCCCCGGGAGCGTCGCGCGTCAGAAGGGCGTCGGGACACGGCGTTTAAACAGAGAGGAAGATTTAATTACTGTTGATAGGTTTTTGTTAATGCGTGCGCGGCAATGGATACGAACACGAACGAGACGAGTCTGTGGACTAACGTTGTAATAACCTGGATAATAATGGTAGCGTCATAACCTGAATGATAATGGTATTGTAAATAACCTGGGTAATAGTGCAATAACCTGGATAATGGGGGTATAATAGCCTGGATAATAGTAGTAGGGCCATAACTTGGATGAGGATAACAGCGTAATAACCTGGATAATAGGAGCATCATAGCCTGGATAATAGCCGCGTCATAACCTAGATTATAACAACTGCGTTATAACCTGGGTGATAATAGGAGCGTTATAAGCTTGTTGATAATAATAGTAATGGTAATGATGATACATTCCTATCTGTCTATCTTATTTATCCATCGAGCTTATGTGCTTATGTGATCCCTCTCGTGTGTGTGTGTTTGTGTGTGTATGTGTGTGTGTTTGTGTTTGTGTGTGTGTGCTTGTGTGTTTGTGTGTGTGCGTGTTTGTGTGTTTGTGTGTGTTTGTGTGTGTGTTTGTGTTTGTGTGTGTGCTTGTGTGTGTGTGTGTGTGTGTTTGTGTGTGTTTGTGTGTTTGTGTATGTGTGTGTGTGTATGTGTGTGTGCGTGTGTGCGTTCGCGTAATATCATTGCCATTACTGTTATCATTGCCGTTGTCATCAACATCACGACGAATCCCCGTTGCTCTGTTGACCCCCGAAGCCCAATTTCCGGGGAACAACGGCATATCTCCTCGGTGACTTTTAATATGAACATTTAATTTCTAAATTGATACGGGCGTTGAACTGCCTGCTCTCTTTTGCCTGTTGTTAGTTTTTTTTTGTTTTACTGTTCCCTTTCTGTCTGTTAGTTGTTGGTGATTGTGAGATGAATTATTTGTTTTCAGTTTTCTGGTTTTTTGTTGTTCTGTTTTCTGTTGTCCTGTCTGTTATATGCTTTCTGTTGTCTTGATATCTGTTATTTGTTTGTTGGCCTGTTATCTGTCGTTAGCTTTCTTTTGTATGTTCTGTTTTTTGTTGTCTGTTAAAACCTCTCTGTTGCCCGCTATCAATTTTTGTTGGTAACTTTCTGTTTTTTTGCTATATTCTTTATGTTAAATGATGTCTGTTTATTTTCTATGATGTTGTCTGATAATTTCTGTCTAAGTGTTCTGCTTTCTGTTATATGTTTTCTGTGGTCTTCTCTTTGCTATCTGTTTTCTGCTGTCAGTTGTCTGTTCATTGCTGTTTTCTGCTGTCAGTTGTCTGTTCATTGCTGTCTGTTGTCTGCTTTCTGTTATATGCTGTGTGCTTTCTTCCGAATCTCGTCTGCTCTCTGCTATCCCCTTATTGCTGCCTGCTGTCTGCTGTCTGCTGAGGTGGCGGAGTCAGAGACTAAGCACAGAGTTCCCCCTTTTAACTCTCTCCCAAATGAGGTATTCATGACTTCGCTTAATTGACTGTCTTTGTTTTTAATTGGTTATTACGCATGCTAATTGGGTGAGCGGTAATGGGAGGAAGGAACGGAAAGGAAAGGAAGTGCATCGCGGGCTGGATGTTGCTGTGTGTTGCGGGCGCGTGGGTGCGTCTTTGGTTTTTTATTTTTGGGGTTGGTTGCTTTGGTTGCTTCGCTCTCTCACTTCTTGGTTGGTTGATTGATTGATTGATTCACCGATTCATTCGTTTATTCATTCATTCAGACACTCATGTGTGTGGCGTGTGTATGTATGTGTGTTTGATACGTGTTCACTTACTTTTTTTTCTTGCACGCACACTCGCTTTCTAAATTCTATCTCACGCTCACTCATTCACTCACTATCTCACTCTCTCACTCACTCATTCTCTCGCCCCCTCTTCTCTCTCCCTCCCTCCCTCTCCCTCTCCCTCCCCCTCTCTCCCTCCCTCCCTCTCCGTCACCCACTCCCTCTCCCCTTCCCTCCCCCCTCTCCCTCTCCTTCCCCCTCCCTCTCCCTCTCCCTCCCCCCCCTCCCCCCCCTCCCCCTCCCTCTCTCTCCTCCCTCCCTCTCTCCCTCCCTCTCCCTCCCTCCCTCCCTCTCTCTCCCTCTCCCCCTCTCCCTCTCCCTCTCCTCTCTCTCTCTCTCCCTCTCCCTCCCTCTCTCCCTCTCCCTCCCTCTCCCTCCCCCTCTCCCTCTTCCCCTTCCCATCAAGTCTCCCTCCCTCTCCCTCTCTTCCTCCCCCCCTCTCCCTCTCCCTCCCTCCCCCTCCTCCCCCTCCTCCCCCTCCTCCTCTGTCACCTCCTCCCTCTCCTCTTCTTTAATGTCTCCCTGGCTAATGCAACTCCTGCGGGCAGTCTGCATGCCATTGTCTCGTCCGATGCGCCTTTCGGTGGATGCCATTACGCCCCTTCCTCTCCTCTGTGTCTGCCGCTGTCCTTTCTTTGCTGTGTCCTCGTGTCCGTTTTGCCCTTCTTGCATATTCCCTTTTTTTTTTTTTTTCAATTTTCCTTAGTCTGTGTGTATGTGTATGTATTTTTTTTATTATTTTTTTTTATTTTTTTTTTTCATTAGTCTGTGTGTGTCTGTGTCTCTCTGTGTGTGTGTATGTATGTGTATGTATGTTTCATTCATTTTGTGTGTCTGTTTCTCTTTGCTTGTCTGTCTGTCCCTCCCTTTCTCATCTTTCTGTCTCTCCTTCTCTCTTTCTCTCTCAGGGAAGGTGGGAGAGAGAAAGAGAAAGAAAAAGAAAAAGAAAAAGAAAGAGAGAAAGAGAGATAAGGAGACAGTGAGAGAAGGAGAAAGAAGCAGAGGGAGTGAGCAAGAGAGTGAGAGCAAGACCAAGAGCACGAGAACCGAAGTGAGAGACAGAAAAAACTGAGCGAGAGAACGAGAGACAGATAAAGAGAGCGAGAGACAGGGAAACAGAGCGAGAGATAGGGAAATAGAGCGAAACAGCGAGAGACAGGGAAACAGAGTGTGAGAGACAGTAAAACAGAGCCAGACAGAGAGGCAGAGCGAGAAGAAACACACCGAGAGGCAGAGCGAAAGAGTGAAAGATAGAGATGTTAAACCGAGAAACGAGAATCAGAGCGAAACAGTGAGAGACCGAGAGACAGAGAGGCAGAACGAAAGGGTGAGAGACAGAGCCAGAGCGAAAGAGCGAGAGGCAGAGAGCCAGAACGCAAGATTGAGAAACCGAGAGCCAGAACTAGAGACAACAGAGCCAGACAGAGAGCCAGAACGAAAGAGCGAGAGACAGTAAAACAGAGCCAGACAGAGAGCCAGAACGAAAGAGCGAGAGACAGTAAAACAGAGCCAGACAGAGAGGCAGAACGTAAGAGTGAGAAACAGAGAGTCAGAGCGAGAGACAAGAGAGCCAGAGCAAGAGACAAAAAAACAGAGCCAGACAAGAGAGCCAGAACGAAAGAGCGAGAGACAGTAAAACAGAGCCAGACAGAGAGGCAGAGCGAGGAAGAGCAGGCAGCGAGAGGGATGCCTGGGCGAGAGAGAGAGACAGAAGAATCCACCAGACGAACCGACCGACTTGGGTTCACCGCGATGGCTTGGGTGTCACGCGGTGTCACGGCGCCTCCACTCGCCGCCTCTTTGGTTCGTGTGGCTCGGCGTCGTTGTCTTTGTTTTCTTTGTTTAGGGGGGTGGGGGTAAGGGGGGGAGGGAGGGGTCTTTTTTTTGGGGGGGTACTGTCTTTCTTTGTGTGTTTGTTTGTCTTGTTTGTTTACGTGTTTTCTGTGTTTTCTCTTTTTTTCGCTTCGTCTGTATGCCCCTTTCGTTCTTTGTTTTTTTGTTTGTTTCTCTCTCTCTCTGTCTCATCCCCACCACCATCTCCATTGCCGTTATCATTATTATTATTATTATAATTAATTCAATTTATTAGAATTCGTCAACATGAATAAGCGTTTCGGTTTGCTGAGAGAGATTGTCTGTCACTTCATTAGTGTCATTACGGTGTCATGTTCGCTATTATATTCTTGATCATCATCGTCATCACACTCATCAACATCGTCATCGTTATCATCATCAACATCATCACCATTATCATTATCATCATCATCATCATCATCATAATCATCATCATCATCATCATCATCATTATAATCACTAAGTCAGCGTCATCACAGTCATCATCACTATGCATCACCTTCCAAGGTCCTTGAGCCTCAGGAAATGAAGTCATGTTTCCCCTTTACCCTCTGCATTGCCCCCCTCCCCCCTTCCTCCCGTCCCCCCTCCCTCACGCGCTGCAGTCTGCATTAGGGCGATGGGGAGTACTCATACATACACACACACACACACACGACGAACATGCACACGCACGCAATCACTCACTCACTCAA
>BOPN01002521.1:182500-183859 GCA_017312705.2 Penaeus japonicus
CTTCCCCCTCTCCTTCCCTTTCCCTCCTTCGGAGATAACCGCGTAGGTTGGTAGAACTCCTCTTGCAATATATCCACTCTTCTCCTCTCTTCCCCTTCCCCTCCATCTCGCCCCCTTCCCCTCCCTCCTCCCTCCCTCCGTTCTCCCCCTCTTCTCCCTTCCCCCTTCCTCCTCTTCTTCCCCTCCCCCCTCCCCCTCCTTCCCTTCCCCTCCCCCTCCTTCCCCTCCCTTCCCCTCCCTCCCCCCTCCCCTTCCCTCTCTCATGACAAGCCCTCCCCTCCCCTCCCTCATGACAAGCCCTCCTGACTTCCTCGTCGCCTTAGTCCGTCCCGTTGCGTCGCTGTCCGCCGGAGGGAAGGTCAGGCTGGCGGCCCCGTGTTGCAAGGGCGGCGCTAGAGCGAATGCACAGGAACGAATAGTGCCAAATTTGGGGGGCGTGGTCGGAGATGCCAAATTAGGGAAGGCGTGGTCGAGGGTGCCATATTAGGAGACGTGTTCAAAGGTGCCGTATTAATTAAGAGGCGTGGTCGACTGTGCCAAATCAGGGGGCGTGGTTTGTCGGTGCCAAATCAAATTAGGGGGGGCGTGGTTGAATATGTCAATTTAGGAGGTGCGTTTAAGGGTGCCAAATCAAGGGATCGACGTGGTCAGCGGTGCCAAATTAAAAGGCGTGGTCGTAGGTGCCAAAATAAGGGGTATGGCCTGCGGGTGCCATTAGGAATCGTGACTGAAGGTGCCATGTACAGGGGTCGAAAGTGCCATGTGTTCTTGATGTCGTTTGTGTGACATATGAGGTGAAATTGTTATGTCTGTTACATCGGTAAAGAATGTTAATCATTTTAGGTTATCTGGTTAGGAATAAAAGAAAAAAAAATATATGTTATTATAAATTTCAAACTTGGAGCTTAAGGAAAAAGTAGAACATCTACCGTATCATATTTCAAAACTTGTCGAGGCTGAGCGAATGTTACGTTTTCACGAGAACAAGAACACTACATCGACGAGGTCAGTCAGCCCCCACCCCTCCTCCCCCCTCCACTCTCACTCACTCTCTCTCTCTCTCCCTTTCCTCCTCTCTTTCCCCTCAGCTTTGCGGTCTCTCTCCCCCTCGCGACCCCCTGGCGAGAGGGAAAGCCTTGGAGGGGGAGAGGGGAGAGGGGAGAGGGAGGGAGGGAGGAGGGATCTCTGGCACCGCAGGGAAATACCGCTTGCGGCTCCTCAGCTGGCCTTCGGGTGGTGGGGCTGGAGGTGGGGGGATGGGGGGATGGGGAGTTGCTCGCCGGTGACGTCAGAGTGTATGTGGGGGGGGGGGAGGGGAGGGGGGAGAAGGGGGGTTTGCGTGTGAGCGATTGTGTGCGT
>BOPN01002522.1:22500-25000 GCA_017312705.2 Penaeus japonicus
TGTTTCCTTTGTTGGTGATTAAGTAAGCTGAAAAGCAATTTGATTGATGGTGATAAAAATGCTGGTAATATCAATATGATGATGCTAATAATAATAATTGTTGTCATAGCAGAGATTATGATAATGATAATAATGGCAATGATAATAATTATGATAACTATGATGATGATAAAGATATGGATAATGATAATGATGATAATAACAATAATAATGATACTGACGATGTCAACAATTATGATAATGATAATTATGATAATGATAATAATGTTAATGGGGATGTTGATAACGATAATAATATTGATCAAATGATAATATAGATCAAATGATAATAATGATAACAATAATTATAATGATGATAATAACAATAATAACAATTATGATAATAATGATAATGATAAGAGTAATGTTGATAATGATAATGATAATAATGATGTTAATAAGAGTAATATTAATAATGATAATGATAATAATGAAAATAATGATAATGATGACAATGAAAATAATCATAATAATATTAAAAATAATAAAGTAATAGTAATGATAATTATAACAATAATGTAATAATGATGATAACAATGACAATGATAAAAAATAATGATGATTATAATAGTAATAATAATAATAATGATAATGATAATAATAATGATGATCATAATAATAAAGATAATGATGATAATAGTGATAATAGTCAAAGTTAATCATAAAAAAAACAAAGGGTAAAGAGTAAAGAGTAAGATACAAGAGTAAAGACAATAGTGATAATAACAACAATGATAACAAAAACAACAATAATGAATGTAAAAACATAGTATGTATAGAAAAAAAGCCCACTATATTAATATTAAAACTTAACCTTACGCTTTATTACTTCAACATACCATAGTAAAAAACACACACGATTTCAGAACATAAAACCTTAAAGTCTTAACACTGATTTGACGTTATTGTGTATCTCAAAGATCTTGAAGGGGTTGTGTTTGAGGGAGGATGGTTTGTGGTTGTGAAATGATGGTTAATGGTGGATGGCAGATGGTTAAATGGTTATATGGTGGATGTTTTTTTTTTTTTTTTTTTTTTTTTTTTTTAGTTGTGGTAAGGTTGGTTAATGATGGTGATGTGTTTGTTTATTTGAGTGTGAGTGAGCGTTTGTGTGTGTGTGTGTGTGTGTGTTTGAATGTGTGTATGTATGTATGCATGTATATGTATTAGCGTTTATTTTTATTTGTTTATTCATGTTTGTGTGTAAATGTATAAATGTCTGCTGTGTTATCTGTATAACCATCTTACTACAAAAATACACACACCTACACATTGATTTCTACCCCCCCCCCCCCCCCCCCCCCCCCTAGATAAGATAAATCAATCCCCGTTTTCTATGACCTTATCAGCTGACGCATAGTTCCTTATGATAAGATACCGGATTAATATATCTGTTATCATTTCTTATCACATGTATCTCACTATCTGCATTTAGTCTTCCAACAGTTGTCAGAGTGAGAGTGTTAGTAAACTATGTGTTGGAAAATTTAGGTCCTTTTTGATATTTGTGTGAATATGTTTTTGAGTTTGAGTTATTTTGAGTTATTATTTCTCCCTTTTTAATGAAGTGAAACAAAAGCTCTGAATGGAAGGAAGAATATAATTTCAAAAGAAAACACAGCAAACAACAACAACAACAACAAAAAACAAAAAAACAAAAACAAGAAAACCATGGAAAGCAAAACCTCAAGAAATTTCTTAAAAACCTAAAAGACAAACATAAAACTTCCTGACATGAAAAAGTTATTCTTCTCCCCCAGTCAAAAACTTCCCAAAAACCGAAAACCCGAAAAGCACGCAAGCACCATGTCTTTTTCGAACCCAAGCACAAGCAAGCTCGATGGGGTTCTGACATGCGCCGTTTGCTTTGACACTTTTTGCGAGGGCGAGAGGAAGCCCTTAATGCTCCCAAGCTGCGGACACACCTTCTGCAAGCAATGCCTGCATGGGATTATTGCAAGAGAGAACAAGGGTAAGTGTGGGGTTGGTGGAAGGGGTGGGGTGGGGGGTTGGTGGGACGGGTGAGAGGCGGGAGGGGGGGAGGGGGGAGGGAATGTTTGGGTTATTTGGGGAAAGGTGGGTGGAGGGGGGGAGGGGGGGTGTAGGTCTGTGTGCGTGTGTGTGTGTGTGTGTGTGTGTGTGTGTGTGTGTGTGTGCGTACGTGTTTGTATGCATTGTTTTATGTTTATGTGGATGGCTGATGAGAGAAGATAAGAATGTGTATTTGCATTCTTCCGTCTATTCAATACATATGTATCTATACACATCTTAACACACGCTTAAGAAAACAAACTTCTCTTTCTTTCTACGAAACATAAAACACACACACCATAAAACAAACAAACAAACAAATCATCACCCGACGAATCATATACCACCAAAGTACCCACACATCAACATTGCTTTCAAAAAATGCAAATAATCATCGAAGCATTCCATTCGACGCAACGCCATGACAAGG
>BOPN01002522.1:30000-32500 GCA_017312705.2 Penaeus japonicus
GAAAAGAGAAATCAGATGGGAAAGAAGAAGAAAAGGGGAAAAATAGGAAAAGGAGAGGAAGAAATAAAACGATTTGGAAAAACAAATGAATGAAGGAATAATAGAAAAAAGGAGAAGGTTTAGTAAAAGAAAGCAATGGAATAGAAGGAGAGATGTTAGGAGATGAAAAAACTTCAGAAGCAAAAAAAAATAAAAAATAAAAAATAAATAGATAAATAAGAAAAAAATGAACAGGGAAATACAAGATTAAGAAAGTTTAGGAAAAAAGAAAAGTCCAATGAGAGGAAAAGAAAGAAAATATGAAGGTCAAAAAAAACAAAAAAAATCAAAACGGTATTGAAAGAAGGAAAACATAGAATAATAATAGGTCTTCCACGAATCTCCCCCTCTGAACTGCCATCTGCCTAACTCGAGTTCGCCATCCATTACCGAAGAGCGCCTGGCAAAACATCTTGTTAAGTCGTAGCTGCTTATATTGTTACTAATTATTAGCTCTTTGTACAGTGTTGCTGGTCCCATTTGTACGCTCTTATTGCCTGATAGTTGTTTTGTACTCTCGTGGGGCGATTACCGCTTGTTATAAGTCTCTATTGCTGGACAGTGCTTGATCGTGCGGTCTGTTATTAAGCGTTAATTGCACCGGTCGGGCTAAGGCTGTGCAATTAAGTGGAATACCCGACAGGGAGCTTGCGTCTCCTTCGGGAATTGATCATTGACTTTTCCTTTTAGCTTTCTTTCTTTCTTTCTTTTCTTTTTTCTTTTTCTTTTTCCTTTATTCTGCCCTACATCCTTTTTCTCTTTCTGTTTGTCTTTAGGTCTGGCTCTATCTGTCTGTCTGTCTCTGTCTCTGTCTCTCTTTCTCTCATTCTATTTTTCTCTTTTTCCCGCTACCTCATCTTTTCCATCTCCCTCCCTCCCTTCTTCATTCTCATCGCCCCTCCTTCCCTCCCTCCCTCCCCCCACCCTCCTCCCCCCCACACCCCCTCCTCCTCCACCCCACCCCCCCCACCCACCCACCCTCCATCCCCCCTTCCCCCCCCTCACCCACCCACTCTCCATCCCCCCTTCCCCCTGAGCCTCTCCTACCTTCTACCAGTCTCCTCTCCCCCCCTCCCCCAGGACTCCCTCGGTCCCTGACGACGCCCCCCCGTTGGCCCAGCGTCCTCTGCGGCGTCTACAGCTCCAACTGGACCAGTGGCAGGATCTCGGTTGAGCCTAAAGGACTTCATGTGTATGCCTTGGGTGCCATGAAGGAGAAGTGTGATATGTTTCTTCATGTAAGTATTGGTTTAATTTTATTTATTATTTATTATTATTATTATTATTATTATTGTTATTATTTTATTCTTTTATTTTTTTTATTCTTTTTATTTCATTTATTTATCATTATCATTCTTTTCATTATTATATATATATATATATATATATATATATATATTTTTTTTTTTTTTTTTTTTTTTTTTTTTGGGGGGGGGGGGGTTTTAATGGTAGATGTGAATTTTCCCTTTTATGCTTCTTCTTCTATTTTTACCTTCTTTGTCTGCTTCTTATTTTCTTCTTTTTCTTCCTCTCCTCTTCCTCTTCTTCCCCCTCCTTCTCCTCCTCCTCCTCAATCTCCTCCTTTTCCTGTCCTCCCTCCCCCCCTCCTCCTCCTCCTACTCTTCCTCCTCCTACTCCTCCTCCCCTTCCTACTCCTACTCCCCTCCCTCCTCTTCCCTCCCTCCTCCTCCTCTTCCTCTTGCTCCTCCTTCCCCTCCTTCTTCATCTCTTCTTCTCTTTCCTTTCACTTTTTCCCTTCGAGTGAGTTAGTCTTTCTCCTTCTCTCTTCATTTCTTCCCTTCTTCACCCTCTCTTCTTGTTCTCCTCTTCTCCTCCTCCTCCTCTTCCTCTTGCTCCTCCTTCCCCTCCTTCTTCATCTCTTCTTCTCTTTCCTTTCACTTTTTCCCTTCAAGTGAGTTAGTCTTTCTCCTCTCTTCATTTCTTCCCTTCTTCACCCTCTCCTCTTGTTCTCCTCTTCCCTCTCCTTTATCTTTCTTACCTTTCTTTATCTCCGAGTGTATCTATCTCTCCTCCTTCTCTTCTCTCCTTCTCTCTCTCTTCCTCCCTTCCTTCCTTGGTGTGAACTTGGGTTTGTGTGGCCATTATTGTCATCGTTAATTTGTCAAGAAAATGGACTCTTGGCCAAACACTCTTTGCTTAAATCTACACCCAGAAATATAAAAGAGAGACAGAAGGGATGGAAAAAGAGATAGATGACTAAATAGATAGCTAAAGTAGTGAATGAGTAAATTGATAATGATGACATTGAGAGCCATACTTTATCCTAAGAATCTCTTGGCTGTCGTTCGGGTTAATCTTTTTGAGTGTGTTCTCCTCCTTTGCAATCATGATTGGTGTTGACGCCCCTTTCAACTCCCCTTCCCCCCTTCCCCTCCCCTCCTCCTCCTCTTTCCCCTGTCTCTCCCCTGCCCTCTGATCCCCCCTCCCTTATCTTCTCCGA
>BOPN01002522.1:50000-52500 GCA_017312705.2 Penaeus japonicus
AAAAATGAAACAGAAAGAGAAGAGCAGAGAGCAGAATAGATGAAGAGAGAGAGAGAGAGAGAGAGGAAGAATGAGAGTCAATAAACGATACGGAAATACTCCTCTCTCATTCTCCCAACAATTCTTCCTCTCTGATCTCATTTTCTCCTTCTGTCCTTCTCCCCTCACCCTCCTCCTCTCCTATTCTCCCCTTTCTCCCTTCTTTCCTCCTCCTCCTCTTTTCCTCTCCTCTCCCTATCTCTTACCTCTCCTCCCCCTCCTCATCTATTCTCCCCATCTTCCCTTCTCTTCTCCCCCTTTCCCCTCCTCTTCCTAACCCTTACCTCTCCTCCCCTTCTCTCCCTCTCCTCTCCTGCTCTCCCCTTCTCCCCTTCCATCCTCTTCTCCCCATCTCTTACCTATCTTCTCCCTTCTTTCTTCCCTCTCTCCCTATCCTCCCCCTTCCATCCTCCTCCTCCCCATCTACCCTCTTCTCCCCATCTACCCTCTTATCCCTATCTCTTACCCTTTGCCCTCCCTTCTCTCTTCCCTCTCTATTTATCTTCCCCTCCCTCCCCCTTCCATCCTCCTCCTCCCCATCTACCCTCTTCTCCCCATCTCTTACCTATCCTCCCCCTCCTCTCTTCCCTCTCTCCCTATCCTCCCCTCCCTCCCCCTTCCATCCTCCTCCTCCCCATCTACCCTCTTCTCCCCATCTCTTACCTATCCACCTCCTTCTCTCTTCCCTCTCTCCCTATCCTCCCCTCCCTCCCCCTTCCATCCTCCTCCTCCCCATCTACCCTCCTCTCCCCATCTCTTACCTATCCTCCCCCTCCTCTCTTCCCTCTCTCCCTATCCCCCCCCCTCCCTCCCCCTTCCCCATTAGCAAACACGCCCTCCCCCGTGGCAAGAGAATCTGCCAGGGTGATATATGCCTCGAAATATTCCTCGCTGTTCGATCTGCTGACGCTACGTAGCATAAGACTTGCCTCCATTGTCTCTCTTTCTCTCTTTCTCTATTTCTCTCTCTTTGTTTCTCTTACTCTTATTAGTACTCTTTCTCTCTCTCTCTCTTTGTTTCTCTTACTCTTATTAGTACTCTTTCTCTCTCTCTCTCTCTCTCTCTCTCTCTCTCTCTCTCTCTCTCTCTCTCTCTCTCTCTCTCTCTCTCTCTCTCTCTCTCTCTCTCTCTCTCTCTCTCTCTCTCTCTCTCTCTCTCTCTCTCTTTCTATTTCTATTTCTCTTACTCTTACTATTACCCTCTCTCTCTGTGTTTCTCTCTTTCTCTTTTTCGTACCCTATTTTCTTTATCTTTTTTTTTCCTACGCTTGCTATTACTCATTTCAACTCTCTCTCTCTCTCTCTCTCTCTCTCTCTCTCTCTCTCTCTCTCTCTCTCTCTCTCTCTCTCTCTCTCTCTCTCTCTCTCTCTCTCTCTCTCTCTCTCTCTCTCTATATATATATATATATATATATATATATATATATATATATATATATATATATATATTCTATTTCTCTCACTCTTACTATTATTCTCTCTCTCTCTGTTTCTCTGTTTCTCTTTTTTTTACCTTTTTTTCTTGACCTTTTTTTCTCCTATGCTTGTTGCTATTACTCTCTCAATATCTCTCTCTCTCTTCTCTTCTCTCTCTCTCTTCTCTTTTTCTCTCTCTCTCTCTCTCTCTCTCTCTCTCTCTCTCTCTCTCTCTCTCTCTCTCTCCTCTCTCTCTCTCTCTCTCCCTCTACCTCCCTCCCTCTCTCCCTCCCTCCCTCCCTTTCCACCAACCCCCTCTCCCTTCTCCCCTCTCACCCCCTCCCCCACAGAAGACCCCCCACCCCACCTCCCCTCTCAAGACACTGACAAAAGACCCCCTTGCTTTCATCAGTAACAAGAGGTCCGCCGGTCTCGAGGCAAGAGAGAGAAAGAGAGACGAGAGAAAGAGAGAGACGAGAGCAAGAGATAACAGACTCCCGCCGAAGACAAATGCCACGCCCTTGGGAGATAAGAGTCTGGAACCGCGGCGTTTGGAGATCGATGTGGGGTCGGGAGGGGATGGGTTTTGAAGTCGACCGGAAAATAGGGGGGGAGGGGGAGGAGGGGTGGGGGAAGGGGAAGGGGTAGGGTGTAAGGGGAAGGGGTGAAAGGAAGTAGGTGGGTGGGGGGAGGGGTGGGGGGAAGGGGAAGGGGTAGGGTGAAAGGGGAAGGGGTGAAAGGAAGTAGGTGGGTGGGGGGAGGGGAGGGGGGGAAGGGGTTGGATGAAAGGGGAAGGGGAGGAGGGGTGGGTGAAAGGGAGTAGGTGGTTGAAAGGGGAAGGGGAGGAAGGGGTAGGGTGAAAGGGGAAGGGGAGGAAGGGGGTGGGTGAAATGGTGTAGGTGAGTGGGGGAAGGGGAGGAGGGGTGGGTGAAAGGGAAGGGGAGGAGGGGTGGGTGAAAGGGGAAGGGGAGGAAGAAGAAGAGGGGTGGGTGAAATGGTGTAGGTGAGTGGGGGAAGGGGAAGGGGAGGAAGAAGAAGAGGGGTG
>BOPN01002522.1:80000-82500 GCA_017312705.2 Penaeus japonicus
TCGTCTTGTTTTTAATATCAAATGCTCGTATGATTTAGTTTTGGTCTAGATTCCTTTCAGGGTGTGTGGCGTTTTATCTGTATTTATCTGTATTTTATATTCTCGCTTTTTCTCATTTTCCTGTAGATTTTATCATCTATTTATTTATTTATTTGTTTTTTGTTTGTTTGTTTTTTTGTATTAGGATAGGTATTCGGTATATATTGTAGAATGTTTTGTTTGTTTTGTCATTGTTATTATGATTATTGTTATTACTGTTATGATAATTTCTATTATCATTACCATCATTATCATTATTACTAAAGTATTTTGAATTTGAATTTTGAATTTGTACTATCACTATTGTTATCATCATTGTTATCATCATCATTATTGTTATCATTGTATTATAATCATTATTATCATAATCATCATGATCATTATTATCATTATTATTACTATTATTATTATTATATTATCATTATCATTATTATCATATTTTACGTATCATCATCATGATTCTTACTATCTTTTTTCCTCATTACCATAATCATCATTACTATTATCATTGTTATCAGTATCATTATTTCAATACCGTTTTTTTAATCCATTATCATCATTGTTATTCTCATCATCATTACCATTACCATCATCCAAATCATCATTGTTATAGACCCTATCACGTTCATTAAACATTTGATTGCAATCTGTCACCTGACTGAGACTTTGACATCCATAAGAAATTCCTTCCTCCTTATCTGCAATGCCGGTCATTACACGCATTGCAACAGTCATTCTTGCGAGACATCTGCATTATCCTTGAAGGGATTGTTAGAAGATAAATATAAGAAAAGATGGTAATGAAGGAGAAGAAGAATAGGATTAAGATGATGATGAAGAAGAAGAAGAAGCAAAAGATGATGATGAAAAATGAAAGTGAA
This sequence comes from Penaeus japonicus, assembly GCA_017312705.2. NCBI lineage: Eukaryota > Metazoa > Arthropoda > Malacostraca > Decapoda > Penaeidae > Penaeus > Penaeus japonicus. The sequence goes on from BOPN01002522.1 coordinate 80,921, forward strand.
GAAGGAAAAAATAAAATTAAATAAAAAGAAGAGCAAAGTGGAAAAAAAAAGAAAAATGATAGTGATAATAATAAGATGAAGAAGAAGAAAAAACAAAGAACAAGAATAAGAACGGAGACAAGAAGAACAAGGAAAATGAATTATAATATCAATCCCGCTTTTGTTATAATGACGAAATCTGAACTCGGCAGTCGTCCGAATGCGTTCAAGCGATTCTCCACCTGATAAATATCAAACTGATCGGATCCTTGCCTCTGGCTCAGACTTAAGAGAAAAATAAATTCACACATAATGACGAAGGCAAAATAAAAAAGCCACAACGACTTACAAATCCACATTATAATCATTCGTTTAAAAAGACGATGATAAAAAAAAGAAAAAAAAACAAAAAACACGCATACAAAAAAATCAATAACTTACCGATCCATATCATATACAAATACCTACAATTACGACACGAAGCGATATGCAAATTCATATCATCCGCTCTGAAGCAACGTCTTTTGATCTGTCTTCATTCAGAGATTCGCTATTCACAAAATCAAAGGGTTCGGATTCGATAAATAAGACCAAATATTCTGATTCAGTTTGATATTGACCACTGAGAAGGATTATTGAATTAATATGGCGGGAATCAATGCTAGGGGGAGTTGAGATAAACAGAGAGGAAGAGAGAGAGATGGAGGAGAGGTAGGGATGGGAGGGAGGGAGGGAGGGAGGGAGGGTGGGAGGAGGGGAGGGAGGGAGGGAGAAAGAAAGAGAGACAGAAAGATATAGATAGAGAGATAGAAAAACAGAGAGAGAAAGAGAGAGAGAGAGAGAGAGAAAGAGAGAGAGAGAGAGAGAGAGAGAGAGAGAGAGAGAGAGAAGGGGGGGAGGGGGGGGTTGTAGGATGAAGATCATATCATAAAAGGCTGTTGCTCTTTAACATCACTCGTATTAAATCAAGAAACTGTTAGGAATCAGGAAAGAAGGCAGAGGATGATGAATTAGAAAAAGAAGAAGAAGAAAGAGAAAAAAGAAGATGAAAAAGAAGAAGAAGAAGAAGAAAAAAGAGAAAAGTAAGAAGACGAAGAAAAATATGAAGGAAAAGACGAATAATAATAAGAAAGATAAGAGTGTGAAGACGAAGAAGAAGAAGAAGAAGAAGAAGAAGAAGAAAGGGCAGGGTAAGAAGAAGATGATGAATAAGAAGAATAAGAAGAAAAGGAAGAGGAGGAAGATGATGAAGAGTAAGAAGACAAAGAAAAAGAAAAATAAGAATAAACAGAAAAATAACAATAATGATAATGATAATAGGAAAACGAAGATGAAGGAGAAGAAGAAGAAGAAGGAGAGGAAGAAAAAAAACAGAATAAAAAGAAACGAAGAACAGAAACACGAAGAAGAAGAAAAAAAAAAAAGAAGAAGACGACGAAGAGAAAGATGAGAAAATGAAAACCCGTAGACAAACGATCATAAAGAGAGTGAATATGAATGCACGAGAGAATTATCAAAAGGATCCCTCGCTCTGATAAGTGAAAGCCCTCGTCTGATGGTTTTATTTGGGAGATCAAGAGAGAGAGAGAGAGAAAGAGAGA
>BOPN01002522.1:182500-185000 GCA_017312705.2 Penaeus japonicus
CGGTTCATCTAAGTGGTAATAAGGCGTAATTACTGAAGATTGTGAGGGTGTGTTCGCCCTTATTTATGTGTGTTTGTGTGTGTGTGTGTTTGTGTGTGTCTGTTTGTGTGTGTGTGTGTAGGGGGGTTAATTTTAAATCTGGGAGGTTTGCTTGTGTTGTATCTAAATTATTCTTATATTAAGTTTTTTGGTTTTGGTTTGGTTTTATCTATTTATCTATTTCATGGGTGATATTGTTTGTGCGTGAGGGTGTGTTTGTTTGTGTGTGCACGTACGTGTGTACGTCTGTGTGCGTGTAACTTTCGAAGAATAAATTTCTTTTCTTTTATCCGGAACACTCTCGAAAGGACTGTGTGTGTGTGTGTGTGTGCTTTAACTTTTAAAATACTTTCTCCTTTGTATCTGCAATCACTACCCTTGCATTTTTTTCTGGCTCATTATTTGCATACAAATATTTTTTTTCGTACCTATTTTTCATCATTTGCAACATCAATGGCGTAAATGTGGTACTTATTGCAAAAAATTACCCTCGCACTCACGCAAAGGAGCTGTATACCTTGAAGCATGTGCGCGACATACAAACATACACATAGAATTGCACACACAAACATATACACACACACACACAAACGACCATCCCCTCCTTTCACTCTCCCCCTTCTCCCACCCCTTCCCCCTCCTCTTTCCCTTTCCCTCCGCCTTCCCTTTCCCACCCTCTTCCCCTTCCCCTTTCCCCTCCTCCTCCGCCTTCCCCTTCCATTTCTCCTTCCATTTATCCTTCCCCTCCCCTCCCCCACCCCAATCCTTCCCTCTCCTCCCTCTCCTCCCCATCCTCCTCCCCTCACCTCCCCCACCGCCAACCCCTCCCCCTCCCCTCTCATTCCCCCACTACCAACCCCTCCCCCTCCCCCTCCTCCTCCCCTCCCCCACCACCAAACCCTTCTCCTTTCCCTTCCCCTTCCCCTCCCCTCCCCTTCCTTCTCCCCTCCCCTCCCCCTTCCCCTCCCCTCCCCTTCCTTCTCCCCTCCCCTTCCCCGTCCCCTTCCCCTCTCCCTTCCCCTTCCCCTTCCCCTTCCCCTTCCCCTTCCCCTTCCCCTTCCCCTTCCCCTTCCCCTTCCCCTTCCCCTTCCCCTTCCCCTTCTCCTTTCCCTTCCCCTTCCCCTTCCCCTCCCCCTTCCCCTTCCCCTTCCCCTTCCAAACACAACACCTCTTTACTCCGTTCCCCTTTAATCACATCGGATACACATACCTTTCAAACGGCTTAATCATAATCAACTGCTCACGTCAAAGCTGATTGGTGGCACGGCATGTCTCTAACTCTTTCTTACGACCAAGTGTTATTATTTTCCTCTTCATTTTCCTCTTCATTTTCCTCTTCGTAATAGTCTTCTTGCTCTGTGGTCAATGTTGCAACGTCAAATCACTTGCAATTGGGAAGGTTTGGGTTAAGTTTCGGAAAGGGGGCCGGGGGGGGGGGGAGTGGTTCTGTCTTTATTTTCTTTGTTGTGGTTGTTGTTGTCTTTGTTGTCTTTGTTATGATTCCTGTTCAATATTTGCATTTATTTTTTTTATTTTTTATTAGTATAGGTATTACGATTACTTTTATTATTGGTCATAATTTATTATCTATATTATAATTACGTTTATCTTTTGTGTTAATCTTACGTCCATTACTAATATCCTTATCATTACCATCATCCTCAACCTTTCAGTAATTTTCATTATGATTATCATTAATATTCATGATCACGAACTTCTGGAGAGAATGTGAATGAAAATAAGATCTCTTTCAGAAACTTGAATCAAAGTCTCGATTACGAACAAACCGAATCTCATGACTCATTCTGCACATCAATTCCCATGAGTAAAATACCCTCATTTTTCACTATCTGTACTTCCACAAAATATTCATTCCTCTGACTGATATCATTCATGAATAAAATATTTTTTCCTCTTCTGATAATACTTCCACAAAATACTTACTCTTCATATTCAAAATATATTCATGAGTAAACTTTTGAGTCTCCGCATCGTCACGCCAGTCAGAAATATTCACTCATTCGTTCATACTTATAAATACTTACACGAATACTACACTACTTAGAAACCGTATCTCATTCACCACCTCGTTAGACATATCTTCTTCAATTAAGTCCAAAGTACCGTTAGATATTATTATCTATCTATGTTATCTTTTCTCATCTCTCTATCTCTCTATGTATCTATCTCTCTATCTATCTATCCGATCATTATTTAATTAGAAATGCTTTTTCCTTTTATACGTCTCTGGGTTCTCGATATAGCTCGCTTAATGCGCCGTGTTGAAATCTGGTTCAAAAGTACGAGGCATGAACTGAATTGTTGAGAGAGAGAGAGAGAGAGAGAGAGAGAGAGAGAGAGAGAGAGAGAGAGAGAGAGAGAGAGAGAGAGAGAGAGAGAGAGAGAGAGAGAGAGAGAGAGAGAGAGAGATAGAGAAGACAGAGAGAGAGGGGAGAGGGGA
>BOPN01002523.1:5000-12500 GCA_017312705.2 Penaeus japonicus
GCCCCTACGTGATGACGTCACCAGCCCTTTCTATCCTGTGAGAAAGTCATGGAAAACAGATGAGTGAGCGACCTTACGAAGGGGCGATGGAGTGACTCTTGCCAGCGGCGAGTTCTAACATCAGGTGCTTGGGCCCGGATGGGACTATGGGCTACGGGGAAGAGCTGCTACTCACGGTGACCGCTGGCGTCTCGCTGGGCCCACACTCCGCGTTCCGGGAGTGAAGGAGGAGCCCGCGGAGGGCGAGGTGATGGAGGGCCGCCCGGAAGTCTCAGCCACTCTTCCGCGCAACAGGGGCGCAACTCTGCCAGGGTACCGCGTGGGATCCGTTCGCTACGATGTTCGCCTGGCGCCCCAAGACGGCCCTGGGGCGCTGCTCCCCACTCGGAGATGCTCTGAGGGAGACCTCGTGACAACGGCGCGAAAGAACTGTGTGTTGGAAGAGGGGACGGCTGTCGACGGAGTTCGGAACGCGCAGGGACACACGGCCTTCCGGCCATTAGTTAACAACGGGCCTACCACTCCTTCTCTACCTTCTTTACGTCTCATAGGGACCTCAGGGGCGACGCTTCAGGAGGTTACGGCTTCGCCTCTTCCTCTGAAGGAGGCTCACTCTTTGGTCAGCCATAAACTTCCTGTCCCTGTCGTCTCGCCCCTCCTACCCCCCGTGTCCCCACGCCCTCCCGCCGGGAGACGAAGCTTCAACGCCTCGCCTCGCCCGTGGGTGTCGCCCGCGCCCCAAGCAGAGCTGAGCGCTGCCAGTGAGAGCCCGGACAATAGAGGGAGTGACAGTAGCGGTGTAGGCGGCAGGTGGCGTGTGGCGCCAACAGATGGCGTAAGCGTTCACACCAAGAGTGGCTCCGACACAAACCCGCTAAAATTATCATCAAACCCTCCCGAGGCGAACAAGTCAGCTTCCCTGTGGGGTGGTGCGCGTCCAGCGCCGCCCATAAACTCTCCCGTCGACGCCACGACTTTCAGAAGCGAGGCCACCATTCTAGTGACGCAGTGTGACGACGCCCAGGCCGCTCGACGATCCTCGCAGGGCAGTCGGTCTCCGATATGCTGGCGTCGGGGCGTTGGCGCTCTCAGCCTGTTGAAGGCCGCCCCCAGTAATGAGGGCGAGGGTATGGGGGCGCAGCGGACAGCGGCGCCGGGTGCTGCTGCAGGAGGTGCGGTCGTAGTGGAGGAAGTGAGGGCGGACGGGCTGCCTCCCCCCGCCGCTAAATATATGTGTTGTGTGGCGGGCCGCTCCCCCCGGCAGCTGGTGCCCCGCCACGCCACTATGTTTAGCTACCCGGGCCCGCCGCGCCCTGCCATCCCGGAGGAACCCGCCAGTGCGCACCTTACCAGTGACCAGCGCAGTGCTCAGCCGCCCACACCGCCCACTCACGCCCATGGCAGAACAGTGCAGTGTGAAGTGTTTTCCGGCGGAGGGGGCGGAAGTTTAGCGACGGGGGGCAGCGGTCATGGGGACCGTGTGGCCCCCCCGGAGCCAGTGACCCCCCAGGACAGTTGTGGCGCAGCCCCCAGCGGCCTCGGAGAGAGGACGAGCCGCAGGCTGGTACGGCCTAGACCAGAAATACCAGATCATTTATACCGACGGTGGGCGGCGCTGCTACCAAGTGATGCTGGCATAAGCTACAAGCATAAACCACAGCAGGAAAGTGTCGGGGGTCACGGTGGCGTGGGGCCCTCCGGGGGGCCCGTGGCGGGGCCTGCAGATGAGGGAGCCCGGTCGCTGACGTCACCTGACCTCAGTCCTGCGTCAGGAGGGCCACCTGAGTCTCCCGACTACTCGGTAGACTTTTCCTCCAGTAGCGCTGCCCGGTTCCGACTGGGCAATTCTACCGGCGTTCTGGGGGGCGGAAGGAAAGAAGGGGGGCGTGGCCCCCCACCGTCACGCCCGCCCCGATCTCGACAGGATCACTTAGAGAGTCTTAGGAAATGTACGGAGCGCCTTAAGACCCCTTCGCCCGATAAGAAAGCCCGGGCTGACTCTGCGCCTCCTCCGGACACCAGCTCGGCGTGCAAGGGGCCCGAGAGCGTCCCTCCGCGGGCGAAGACGAAGGGACGCAACAATGAGCCTCGCTCCGTCGTGACTCGCCATCCCTCCCTGGGAAAGAGCCCCAGCCTGCCCCCTCAGCTCCCCTCCGCGAAGGAAGGAGGCGACAGCAAGCCTTCGTCGCCGCCCACCGCCAAGGACCAAAAGGATGTGGGTCCTCAAGGTGGCGCTCGCGAGGATGAGGATGTATTTAAGGAGGACATCGCGAAACTTCCACCACGTCCTCGGCCCGAACCTCGGCTGGGTATCTCTCCCCGAGTGATTCCCTTCAGGTCGGCCTCGGTGTCGCAGGTGGACGTGACCTCTGACGGCCCTTTCTCCTCGCGCAGCAGCAAGTCCCCGACCGCCATTCGCTTGTACCCGATTTGCACCAACTACTACTTCTCCAACACTCTGCCGCGTCGCAAGCCCGCCGTGGCCGACAAGGAGGAGGGCAGGAGCCAGGATGGTCCTGAGCTGCACCCGCCACTCGCAGCCGCGGTCTCCATCAGTGACATGACCAACGTTGGTGCCAAGACGGGCTCCTCGCAGCCAGAGAAGCTCGAGAACAAGTCCAAGTCCGAGAGCGAGTTGTCGGCGGCGGGTTTGAGGGCCAGCGATGGCGGGAGTCCCAAGGTCGATATCCTGGTGAAGGACCTTCGGGATAACAACAACGCTCGGGGCAAGAAGGCCGACTCCAAGGAAGAACCGGACGAGGGAGGGAGAAAGGATAAGCCAAAGCATTTAAATGTAAATGAAATTGAATTAAAATGTGATCAGAGAGGAGGAAATGACTCGAAGCAGATGGCAAGTGAAAATATTAAGCATGAGATGCCTTCGCACAGTGACGGGGCTCAGGGTGTAAATAAAGTAGATTTAGAAAAGAGTATAACTGAAAGTGATGCAAAAACAGTGCAAAACGTTGTTGAAAACGATTGTAAAACGGATATAACAAAAATGAATAACGAGCAAAATCTCATCGATGGTGAAAAAAATACTAGTGCTTGTGTTGTTGATCATAAAGACTTAAACGTAGATGATATAGCAAATTCAAAAATATCTATAGGAATTTCAAATGAAACACCCCAAAACGTAGATGTCAATTCGAAATCGAGTGAGAACCTAGACAAAGAGAGAGCGTTAGGGAGCGACACACAAAGAGGGTCGGATGGAGACCCGGGGGGGCAAGGTCTGGCCACGACGGCGACCAGTGCCCCGTGTCGTGGCGACGTGGCGAAAACAAAAGGAAGCACTGAAGGTGGTGATACAGTGAATGACGTGGCCGGGATAAGAACTTCGGTCGGGGAAATACCATCTTTACAGGGTGACGTGTACGGACCGCCGACTTCGAAAAAAGACTCGACGGCCGAAGCGCCCCGAGTGTCTGAGGAAGGCGCAGCCATAGAAGGAAGAAGAAGCGTGGGCGACGTCACTTCTCCCGAATTCGTTCTGGAAAGTGGCATTGAAGGGCACAATGACGAGGTAAGTGTTGCAGATCGAGGTGATGTGTCAGTGTTGGGGAAAGATGGGACGTGTGAAGTAAGTGGGGCTCCCCCGGGAGGGGAACCGCCCAACTCTGGGGGACTGGTTCCTCCAGAGGATACTCTGAAGTCTGTGCATGACCCTCAAGAACATAAAGAAATTTCTGATGTTGATCCTAGTGCTCTTAGTAATAAAATATCATTAGTTCATAATGAGTGTCCACCCCCTAAAAGTGACATTAGACTAGCAGAAATTCCTTCAGAAGAATCAAGCGCAGCGCCCAGAGCGGACGCGGCGTCCGTTGGGGAGGGGAAGGCTCCTCACGCGGAGGGGAGTGGAGGCCAATGTACAGACCGCAGGCAGATCGAGTGCCAGGTGTTGCAGAAGGAGCCGAGACTGTCTCAGTGTTTAGTCATTAAGAGCGGAGCTCGAGAAGGGGAAGGGGACCCTCTAGGGGTCCAGGGCGCGACCTCCGAGTGTCGGGTGATGAGGTCTCGACCTCGCCTTCCAAGAGAGGATTCCGATGGGGATAGCGGGGAGCGTGAACCCTCTCGAGCGACGTACATTACTCAGGTCAGCGATGAAGGCATTTTTGAAGAAGAGATTAAGAGTCAGGAACCCAGGGACTCGTCTGACTCCTCGTCACAGGATAGCGTGGGTGTGTCTCAAGAGCCCTGCGAGGAGGCTGTCGAGGCAGCTGCGGCGTCTGCGACAGAAGCACCTGTTCGGACGGGGTCGCGACGGCGGAGGAAGCTAACCGAAGAAGGCAGTGAGCGGTCCCTCACCTTCCCACCGCCCAGGAAAGGATCTCAGGCTGACTCTATAGGATACTCGTCGGTGGAGAGCAACGGTCTCCGGAGCTTAACTACGTCAGGAGGCTATGGAGATCGAGGTAGCAGCGAAGAGCAGCGAAGCTCCGTGTCTCTCGCCGAGAGCTTCCAGAGCGAGGCCAGCCAACCTCGAGACACACATCAGCTGCTCATCATCTCGGAGAGTCGACCGATAGACCGCGCAGAGCGTAAGAAGAAGCACCACAGCGACCCAAGTTGCGAACGGCGTGGCAGCACAGACGCCCTCCTCTACTTGAGCGATCCTCACCTTGGGAACACGACCACGGAAGGGGAAGCGACGAGGACCTCTAGCAAAGGCGTCGTGTCCCAGGCGTCTACGGACTCCGAAGGACGGGACGAGCGAGGAGAGCAACCCATCGTGGGCGTTCCAAGACTTACGCCACAGGTAATGTTCAGCGGACACGAGAGTGACGGCTCTGACTACCCACCGTGCCGCACGCCTGCCAGGAACGCCTCACCGATCCCGTACCTTCAGGATAGCGATTCCGGCGACCGCAGCGCCCCCAGGAGCCCGCTCGGCCCTCGACGATACTCGAAGAGGCCACTCCGCGGCCCCTACGGAGAGATGCTGGAGGCAGAGATGAGCAAGTCGAAGTCCTCCTCGACGTACCTGACCGAGGACTCGTACTTCCGTCTTCGGGAAGCGAAGAGCTGCTCGCCGCGCCCCCCCTCCCCCGCATCCCCCGCCGTGATGGTAGAGGGCACCGGACGCCCGTCACTCATCATCCCTACCACCCGCTCCTTCGACGACTCTGCTATTAGCATAAACTACTCGAATACCTCAGACAGACCACTGCGTCGTAAAATTAGCGAGGAGACAGACCCCGGGGCGACCTCCCCAGTGGGCGGCACAGCGTGGGAGAGCGACGGGGAGGGGACCCTTTCCCCCCCTCTCTCCATAGGACCTGTCCATCAGCGAACCGCTTCGTCCCCGTGTAAACTCTTCAGCGAGGGAGGTTTCACCTCTGAGGAGGAACAAGAGCTTGTGGATTACTATTCGGCTGCAACGCGGTTACTGGCACAACAGAACCAGCACCAGCGAACTCAGCAGCACCGGCAGCAGCAACAACAACAGCTGCAACCTGATCTGACACAGCAGGAACATTTAGGGAGTGAGCTAGCGTCTGAGGCGCGACAACCCGGCACTCACGAGCACAGGCACACCCCAGACCACAGGCACTCCCACAAGCGGCACAGGGTGAGTATTGTACTATCTTGGTCTTCTTCCTCACTCTTGCTTCTGAAGCCTGGTAATGAGTGCTGTACTCCTCACACTCATGCTACTGACGCTGGCTGTAATACACTGCCTACTTGCACACTGCACACTTACAGTACTTTCCTTTCGCCTTCTTCCACACTCACATTTGTGATCCTAACAGTGTATTTTGTATTGCGATGTTAACAGTGTTAATCATGAATAACAAATGCATTTTTGTGCACAATCTCACACTTTTTGTTTGTGCTGCAATTGTCAAAGGTTGCAATGGAATGCGCTAAATGTCTTATATACTATGTCCAATGTCTCTTTACGTGGTATTGTCATGCATAGAAATATGTGTTAACTGAAACAAACAACGAATATAACGTGCGAGAGAGAGAGAGAGAGAGAGAGAGAGAGAGAGAGAGAGAGAGAGAGAGAGAGAGAGAGAGAGAGAGAGAGAGAGAGAGAGAGAGAGAGAGAGAGGGTGTATACTAACAGCAGGTGGTGCATGAAGAAAGTGGAAACGTAAAGTAAAAAAAAAAATAATAATAATAATCATATTTCCAAACCAAATCACAAATACTAAAAGTAGAAAATATTACCAGCGAAACACTACCAAAACTCACCTTGCCTGAAAATGCCACCCAAGGGCTTTTTAAGCTCAGGGGAATTTGAGCGTTTACAGACTGCGCTGGTCACGTGTCACACCAACAGGTTAGTCCAGACTCAGGGACCAGAACGGCAACCTTAAACGGAACCTTAATTTGTTTCAAGTCATGTGTGTTGATCCTGAAGCCTTCCTTGGCCCGTGGATTTTAGGATTTAGGGATTTTGGGATTTTGCCTTTTGTTTTGTGTTAGTTTCCAATTTGTCGTTATTTCTTTATTGTTATCGTTGTTTTAGTTATCGTCTATGTTATTTTCCCCCATATCCACCGTTGTAATGGTTATTAGTCACAATGATAGTGATGGTATGAAAATAATGACGAAGATAATTATTATAACAATAATAAAAAAAACGATGATAAAGATAATACTAAAGATTACCATTATCATTGACAGAGATATTATTATGCGTTCCATTACCCTTAACATCATTAACAAAAACACTAGACAAACATCCAGTCCACGTCCATCTCAACAAAAGAATAATAAGGAATAACGAAAACACAATAAGAAAAATGTAAAGGAAAATAAAAATAACACAAAGTAACCGCAAAACCTGTTTCCATTTTCTTTATAAAGTTTTCCACTTGAGGTTTAAAATATCCGTTTTCTATCTTTAACTGCTTATTAATGGTGTTATTTTGGATAGGTAGGTAAGGGGTAGGTAAGGATGATATTATTATTATTATTACGATTATCACTATTATTATTGTTGTAGTTATTCTTCTTATTATTGTTGTTATTATAATTTTCATTATTAATGTTATTGTTATTATTTTTTTGTTATTATTGTCATTATTATTATTATTGTTATTATTATTATTATTATTTTTATAATTATTATTAATGTTGTTGTTATTAATATTATAATAATAATAATAATAATAATAATAATAATAATAATAATTATTATTATTATTACTATTACTGTTTTTATTATTATCATTGTTATTGTTATTATTATTGTTATTATTATTATCGTTATTTTTATTATCATTATTATTATTATTATTATTATTATTATTATTATCATCATTATTATGATTACTGTATTATCATTATTATCATTATTATTTGAATTAACATTACTTTTGTTATTTGTATTATTAGCATCATTATTAGTATTATTATCTTTATTATCATTATTGTCATCATCGTCGTCACCATCATTATTATTGTTATTATCATTATTATTATTGATATTATTTCTATTATTCACATTCATATTATTATTATTATAATTTACATTATTATTAT
>BOPN01002523.1:67500-75000 GCA_017312705.2 Penaeus japonicus
GGCGAGGGTAAGGGTAAGGGTAAGGGTGAGGGTGAGGGTAAGGACGAGGGTAAGGGTAAGGGTAAGGGTAAGGGTGAGGGTAAGGGTGAAGGTAAGGATAAGGGTAAGAGTAAGGGTGAGGGTGAAGGTGAAGGTAAGGGTAAGGGTGAGGGTGAGGGTGAAGGTAAGGGTAAGTGTAAGGGTGAGGGTGAGGGTGAGGTAGAGGGAAAGGGAGAGGGTGAAGGAGAGGTGGAGGAGGAGGTGGAGAGAGAGGGAGAGGTGGAGGTGGAGAGAGAGGGAGAGGTGGAGAGAGAGGGAGAGAGAAGGAGACAAGGAGGGAGAGGAGAAGAAGGAGAGAGGGAGAGAGAGAGAGAGAGAGAGAGAGAGAGAGAGAGAGAAAGAGAAAGAGAAAGAGAAAGAGAAAGAGAAAGAGAAAGAGAAAGAGAAAGAAAGAGAGAGGGAGAGAGGAGAGAGAAAAAAGAGAACGAAGGAGAGATCGTCAGAAAAAGTAAAAGGTAAAGAGATAAAGGAGTAGAAATGAAGAGACAAAAAGATCTGAGAGATGAAAGGGAAAATCCACAAGATAAAAGTGAAAAAAATACAAACCGGAGATAACACGAAAGAGTAGAGAGGAGAAATGGGAGAAGCAGAGGGGTTAAGAGGGAGGAAAGAAAATGGCGTTTTCAGCATGGAATTCCCCTGTCAAGAAATGTAAGAAATCTGTAGAATTCCGCTTCACAGCTAAAGCGAAGGATGTCCCTACATGGCATGTATCTTGCTTGCGAAATTTAGAGATGTACCGTCCCCATGGCAACGGCGTCATTCTAGCACCGTATTTTAAACAGTGTCGGTTTAAAACTTCAAACGTTTACCACAAAAATTAATGTTTCATAGTGTCTGTGTCCAAATTTCGTATAACAGTAATTTTGCAACGATCGAAATATTTACAAATGATAATGTATAATGTAGTTTTTTAAAAAACTAGGTTCTACTTCAAACCATATTAATATCATTGTTTAACTCTGAGCTGCTACGTCGCTCGATATGGAAAATATGACTGGTATTAAAAAATAAATGAATAATTAAACTAAAGTAAATAAATAGACAAAATAAATGAATAAAAGTAGTTCATGTGGGCAAAAGTCTGATGTTGCAAATAATGTAAAGCAAATATGGTAATCGTTTATGATAATACCGCGTCAAGTAATCGCTGTGGACACTGGCAAGAGATTCTTGGCGCTTTAGCAAAGACCAATAACTTCCGCCACGTATTTTTTGGCAAGGAAGAGCTTAGACTGGAAATCTGGAAAGTGGATCTTAATTGCTATTACGTGTAGTATTAGGAATAGATAATTACCACAGAAGAAGTACTCATTACCTATTTTTGAAACAATATCGTTAGAATTATTCAGTATTTCAGAAGGCCCCGATTAGTATTGTATACCTACTTTATATAATTTCTTATATATGTTTTATAGAGTTAATCTTCTGAAATGTATTGGTATATCTGTTGTTAGTTCGATTTTATAAGTTCATTATCAATCTAACATTCTAATCACCTTTTTATTGTTAGTTGTCTACGTGGTGACTCATTTTTGTGGAAAAGGGGGTGTCATGTATCACTGACGGTTCTTGTGGGTGAAATATATTTGTGTTCATTGTAATATCTTTCTGCTACAAATGTTTTGTATGGTGATTTCATTATTAACTTATTTATTCATCGAATATGGTTATATAAGCCAGTAGCAAAGTTAATTATTTCTGATGTCCATCTTTGCTTCCGTCCGTCGAAATTTCAGAGGTGCTATTAAGCATTGTTTTATTACTATTTAGGGGTACTATATACTTCTAAGTACATTTATTTAGAACGCATCTAGTTTAAGAGTCTTGTGCTATATTGTAAATGTATCGAGTTTTAATGCTTAGTGTAGCCAATGGGGCGGATTAGGAACACTGCGGTCGTTTTAAGCCGAGAACGGTGCATCGCTTGAGTTTCTCTTGACTAGAGAAACCCCTGCTTAAAACGCTTTAAAGGTGTTCTCAAAATAGCCCTCTTGCTCCGAGGCGGTTGAGAGGGGAGGGGAGGAGAGGTAGTAGGGGGGAGGGAAAGGCGGAGAAGGGGAGAAGGGAAGGGGAGGGGAGGGGAGGGAGGGGAGATACAAGGCGGTGGCAAGGGGTGCGTTGGTGGTTGGTCGTAGGGGGGGAGGGGTACGGGGTAGGGAAAGGAGGATGGAGAGGAAAGTTTAAGAAGTGTGCGTAGGTCTGTGTTTACCTTGCATTCTGAAGCGAGACAAAAAAGAATTTTGATTTTAAAACCTATTTCCTCTTTTGGAAAGTTCTAGACTCTCACTCAAACCCTGAAGCTACTGAACGAACGGAGAAAGAGAAAGGAGAAATATACAATTTTAAAATTATATGTTATTACCGTTATACCCTTCAATGAAATAGTTTCAAATTTTGATTCCAAGCATTATAGCAATGACGTAATTAATTTCACAAGACGAACCTCACGCCTTATAAAGAAAACAATTAACGAGAAGTTATTCTGACTGAACTTTTTAATCTCATGCTCCTAAGATTGCTTATCAGTATAAGTATGTACACAACGATATCTTTAATTTATAAGCTTTCTTGACCAGCTGACTTATCTGTTTATATATGTGTCAATCGTCTTGATTATCTATTTATACCCAAGTGGCAATTTATCACCAACCCTTATTAACTTTGGACTTGCAGCGTTGCATTTTTGGAATACCATATTCAGAAACTTTACATGATGGTGTAAAAAGAAAACTGATTCATTTTTCACTACCAGAACAGCAGCAAGCAATAAGCAGCGTGGGGCCGGAGAGATCAAACGTTTCGATCCTTCTAAAGCCTTCTATCAGAACCTTAAAAGGGATTGAAGAAGGATTGCCATGGTGTCTGATCCTCCGATGCGCTCACGTCTTTTGTTTGTTTCTTCGTGATCATATGCTCTGTGCCACCTGGACTGTATATATCAAAATTATCTTTAAATTGTAGGTGGCGGGTGTTGAATGAGGGAAACTAAACATCGGATAAAATCGCTAGCTTGATCTATTCTGGATGAAAAAATTGTCCAAAAGTGTCCATAGCACATGTCAGAACACATGAATACTGTATCCGTAAACTTATTGATATTTTGTGATTATTTTTCTCATGTTAATCCTCATACAATATTTAAAGTTCACTTATCAAGTCGAAATGGCTTTACAAACGTTTCAAGGGACCTAGGGCGGACCATGGTATCTTTGCAATATGCCAATATGCACCCCCCCCCCCCCCGAAAAATCCAGCCCTTTACTTCAATGCGGAAGTTGTGGTCTTTTAATAATAATTGCTTTTATTTTCCCTGCCCGTGTGTTCTATTCTTTACGAAAAATGTTTTATGGTCGGTGTGAAAATTTTGAGAGATTTGTTTAATCATTGGAAATAAGTTGGTACACCTGCGTGGGAAGTCTTATCGGGAGAGGAAGCGAAGGAGGCGGAGGGAAGGAAAAGGAGGGAGGGAGAAAGTGAGCGAGTGAGTGAGAGGGAGAGGAGGGGAGAAGAGAAGAAAAAAGGAAAAGAGGAAGAAAGAAAGATAGTAAGAGAGAAAGAGAGAGAGAAGGAAAGAAAGAAATATGAAAGAGAGAAAGGATAGGGATGTATGGGAAGAGGAGAGAAAGAAGGACTGAGAAAGGGAAGAATAGGAGTATGAAAGAAAGAGAGGACCGGAGGGACAAATCAAGCGAGGAGACTGGGAAGGAGAGAAAGAAAGATAAGTTGGAAATAAACAGTGATAAAAAAGAGACAGGAAACCAGAAAGATTCTTGCAAGAACCATAAAGTAACATATATGTTTTTCTTTGGTGTCGCGTGTTTTCTTTGTTTACGATTTTCATCATATCGACTTACAGTCACTTATATATTTTTCGCTTTATTATTAAATCTTTATCTCATCATTAAATTACCCTAGTCTTGTAATCCTATACAGATATTTCTGGAGGAAATTCGTCGTCGGTCGAGCGATCGGTTTGAAGCGGTTGCCAAATGCAGAAACGGAAATGTCAAACATATTTCCCGTTTTCTTCTCAAATTCAGTGTGCTTAATTTTAAAGAATGGTATTTGAAATGAGAGGAAAGAAATGCTCCTCTTTTTCATTTATTTCTGTTATATAGTGGGAATCATGGCAGTGAATGATATCAAATAAAGAACAAGAGGAAGCTGCATAAACACGAACGAATGAAATAATAGCCTAACCTGTAACACAACTGGTCGCAAAGAAAACGGGATTATCTTTTGACAGTGGGAGGTAAATTTCCAAGTGGAATTTGGGCAGGGATTTATATATGTATATATATACATATATATTACATAATGTATGTATACATCTATCTATCCATATATCTATATCTGTCTATATGCATATGTACATATATATAAATATATGTATATGTTTATAGATATATATAGATAAATATATATATATATATATATATATATATATATATATATATATATATATATATATATATATATATAGTTTATATGTATGTATTTATAAGAGCGTGTGTGTCTATCTATCTATCTATCTATAAATCTATCAGTCTATACATGTATACATATGTACATATGTGCATGTATATATATATATATATATATATATATATATATATATATATATATATATATATAGAGAGAGAGAGAGAGAGAGATAGTGAGAAATGCATATGTATGTATATTGAATCATCATGGGAAAGTGCAATCTATATTGCAGTGGGAACTTTGTAATATTTATATACATTCATGAATGATGAATCCAGGAGCTTTGAGACTTAATTCTAAGCGATGCGATGTGTTATAGAGTAGGATAAAATGTGTAGTTATTATTTTTGATACCATCATCATTATTATTATTATTATTGTTGTTGGTATTGTCAATGTCATGGTCATCACCACCTCCATCTCCTAAGGTAGTTTTCATTATTGTTATTGCACTTTCGCCATGTGATGCAACCAATTCTGTTGCCTACATTTCCACTGGGAAGTAGTAATCTTTTACATGAAATGAAGTGCCGTATATGACTAAATATAGAAACATGTCAGTGATGAAATGTCCTTTTAATATATTGGGGGATTTTTCTATTTATAAATTTTGACCGCTAATAGGCTAATATTTATAACCATCGCTTTTTGTTGGTTGGTCAATTTTGCTATCCGGCTCCTGATTGGCTGATTTGTTTGAAAAAATCGTTAAGATGAGTGATGTTAGAAGCTGATTGGTCGATTTCTGATTCTGAATAGGTTATTGACTCGTTATTTTCAGGATTAGTAAGGGATAAAAGATCAAAAAGCCTATATCGATTATGAAATTCGATAATTCACGCTTTGATAGAGCGACTGATAGTGACAGTGATAATGAATAATAATTGAGATGATATTTTTCGTAATGATAAGAACGTAAGCGAAGCCGATAACGATACTTAGTAATTACGTCGGTTATTAGCGAAGACGGACAATTGATAAGGGAGATTATTAGCGAAAATTACACCAATTTTACGATAAAGCGGAAATTCATATCCGCGTGGAAACGTAGCGGCTACGATTACCATTACAACGAAACGGTTTTACGGATGAAAGACGGTGGTGTATATACGGTCTTTTTGGATGCGTGAGCGGAAAGACTCTAGTATTTCCTTATTTGATGGTGAGTTACGTCTTTCAAGTTTCGGTTTAATGGCGCTTCTGTCTCGCGTCGGGGGGAGGGGGTAAGGGAGAGGGAGGAGGGGAGGTGAAAAGTGAAGGAAAAGAGAGGTTGAGGGAGAGAGTAGGGACGGGAGATGGAAGAGGGAGAGAAGAGGTTAAGGGAAGGGGGAAGAGGGTTGGGGAGGAGGAGGTAGAAGGGGAAGGTGGTGGGGGAGAGGGAGGAGGTGGGGGTGAGGAAGGGGTAGTGGGGTTAGAGAATGGGGAAGGAGAGGGATAGAAAAAGAAAATGAAGGAGAGGGAGGGTTGTGGGAGAAGGAGGAGGTGGGACGGAGGTTAAGGAGGGAAGTGGTGGAGATGGAGAAGGAAGAGGAGGATAGATGGGAGTGAGGAACACAAAGTTAATGGGGGAGGGAAATGGAAGAAGGTAGGGGAGGGGAAGGCGGGTGGGGGTGGGGATGGGGATAGGGGTGGAGAAGTAGAAGGATTGTGTAAAATGATTTTAATTGTGTATACCTGGGTTATGGCAATGTCGATGGCAAGGAGAATATTAAGAGTGATACTGACAAAGATAATGATAGTACTTCTACTACTGCTGATAATTATTATTCAATTGTTTTTGTTAGCTATGTCAGTTAGATTTATTATTGTTTCTATCATTTGCTTTTTCATCTTCATTATTTTTATATCATAATTGTTTTTTGTTATATTTATTTTGTTAATAATAATTCTTGCTATTGATTCATATTTATGATATTATATTGATATTATCATTATAATAATTATTATTATTATTATTATTATTATTATTATTATTATTATCATTATCATTATTATTATTATTATTGTTATTATCATCATCATCATCATCATCATCATCATCATCATCATCATCATCATCATCATCATCATTATCACTATCCTTATTATCACACACGTGAACCACCCAGTCACCTAACCAAAAACATGGCTGATGGTGTCAAGATTACAGGGAAGAGCGGACCGCCCGCGCATGCACACCTACGCAAAGCCGCCCACACTAAGACCCCCATGCATTGACGCTTGTATGCAGACGCCCACGCTATCACCCTCATGCATAGACACCCATGTTCAGACGCCCATGCAACTACCCATCATGTCTCGGAATGATCACATTTGCGTGTCTTTCATCGCAGATTATTACCTGATAGTCATTGTTGCTTATTGATGATGTGTGAAGTAATTGCGACTCTCTCTTCCTCCTCCTTCTTTGTTTCTTCTTCCTTCTCCTCTTCTTTTCCAACCACACTCCTCTTCTTCCTCTCCATCGACCATCGCTTTCACCATCTTCTTTTTCTTTTCTTTATCTTCTTCTTGCTTTGCTTTATTTTTAAATCATCCTTATCTATCTTCTCTGCCTCTCCCTGGCCCACCTCTTCTCTCCTCCAGTCATCTCTTTCCATACTTTCTCTTTCCTCTCCCTTTTATACCTTCTTCTATTCTTTCTCTCCCGTTTTCTGCCGCACTTATTTCTTCAAGTACACTTTAGTTCATTTTAACTATCATTGTAAAAGAGTATTCATGAAATTCATGAGACAAAACACAAGCGATACATTAGCATATGTATCGAAAATTATGGACTCTTGTTGACGCTCTTAAGTAGTTGGGAATTGCAGCAAGAACTGTGTTGATTTTGGTGTTCTCTTTCTTTCCTTTCCTAAATTCTTCCACTCCCTCTAAGTCTTTATGTATCCTCTTTAATTTTTAATATTACAAGAAAGGCCTTTTCATAATTCTTATATATTTTTTTTTCAATTTTCTCCTGTACCATAGAGT
>BOPN01002523.1:150000-160000 GCA_017312705.2 Penaeus japonicus
AGGGTTCTCAACACAAGTTCACTCCAAGTAGAGGTGAGTTGTGAGGAATATTTATCTGTAAAATTCTCTAGTGAAGATTTTCATTATTTTAGCTATCAGAGTAATTTCTGACATCAACATAAAAAGTGGTTGGAAATCAAAAGTTAAAAAGGCCTACAGACTAAAATTTTACATATATTTTTTTAGCACTACAATTTTCAAATATAACAAAGGAGGAAGTCATTTAGTACTAACAGAGGGATATAAACAGAAGGTGAGGGTCAGGGCTACCACATCTGCACTCACTAGAAACCTCCCAATTAGTATCAGGAAGTTTTAATGACATCCTGAACTTAAGCACAGGAAAAAATGCTTAACATAACTGCAATTAAATCTTCTTCAAATGATAATGACTAATACAGAGTTCAAGAGCTATAATTTGTATGTATATTAAATAAAGATTTATGATACTTAGAAATAGTAAGAAGGATTATTAATCATTAGTTGTAAGGTTACCCATGACAATATAGTATGGTATTTGTTAAATCAATAATATTATATTGATTAAATGATCTTTACGATCTATGTAAGTACAATACAAATTTTAATTCATTCCTACTCAAACTCATTAAAAAATCATAATAATTTAGTACCCCATGGTTAAAGATAATGTATATTGTCATTAATATATGACCCATTTCAAAATATCATATAATCAGAGGTAATGTAAGGATATGTAATTATATCCTATGCCGAACATGGTCATATTTCTTGTCCAATTTAACAAACTTTTTTCCATTCCAACAGCACTCATTTGTAGTTGGTGGAGAAAATGGGAGAGGGGTGTCATGCATGGTGTCAGCTGGCCATGGGGTGTGGATATCAGTACTCAATTCAGCTGCAGTGAGACTATACCATGCAGTCACTTATGAGTATTTACGTGAAGTAAATGTAGCTCAGGCAGTGACCAAAATGCTAGCAGGTAATGTATCTGTGGCAAATTGATTTCCTTTGGAGCTTGTTATTATAAATAACTAAATCATGTCAAAGTTTTTATGTATTTACAAGACAGTAGTTAATGATTTAAAGCATCAGTTTCACAATATCAAGTAAAAGTCATAGCAAGATCATAAATGTACCCAAAACTTTGCAAAAAGGTTCTATGTTATAAAAAACAAGAACATTCAGGACTTATGAATATAAAAAAGGACATGTATTTATTATTTAATAGAAACTAACAGACATATTCTTTCCAGGTTGTGATGACATTATTAGACAACACAAGGCTGCTTGCTTAAGAGTGACATCACTACTAGCTTGCAAAGATCTTCTCTGGGTAGGGACAAGTGCAGGAGTTATTATCACTGTACCTCTGCCTCACTTAGCCCTTAATACGAACCGAGTTCAGGCTCCGCTCAATATGGTTGGGATACCATATGGCCATACCGGTCATGTTAGGTAAGTGAAAATATATTGAAGGATTCAGCATTTATGTATTGATTTTTCTTATATAAAATATTGTTACTACACTCTTGTATTTACTAGTGTACATATGCACATGCATTCAAACCACATATGATAAAAATATTTTGCAAGGAAAAAAGTTGGTCTAAGTAAGTAACTATTTTAAACAACACCATTTTTCCTGAAAATTCAGTAAAAAAGAACAGTACACTAAAATTGGGAAGCTGTCACATAGGTGTTGTCTTTAGAATATGTTAAAATCAGAAGTTAAGCACACCCCGGTAGATTGGTATCCTAAAATCAATAGAGCAGAACTAAGAATATTCTAAAATCAGGAAGTGATATTTGGAATATGTTGAATCTTTGCAGATTTCTGACAAGTGTGGAACTGACACCAGAACCTCGAACTTCTCGCCGTAAAGGACATCATAGGTATTCTTTCAAGGGCAAAGATCACCCTCATCACCAGGTAAGATAGGAATATGACCTTTTTGAAAAGTTTTTAATGAAGGATTGAATCATATGAGACATAATTGAATGGTGCCATGGAATATTTTTATTTTATTTTTGCTATATGTTTATAACCTTTAGAAGTATTCTTTGAAAATTGTCAGATGATATCAGAAATTATTTGTTATTAGATGAAATGGGAATTACAGAATATGAGACAATATATTATAAGATCAAAATTAATTTGTACCATCACTTCAGTAAGCAAATAATGAAAATCTGGAATTTCATGATACTTTTAATTAGATAAAAGTGGATTTCAATCTCAGTTGGAAAATAGTTTAGTAAAAAATATTAAATTTTTCTTATAATCAGTCTTATTGTTACTATTTTCATTGTTTTTGTTTTACTTTACATGATTCTTAACTGTGTAATATTATTACTTTTACAGCCAGGCACTGCAGCACCAGCAAAGCTATTGGTGATATCTGGTGGTGATGGTTATGAAGATTTCCGCAACTCGGGGATGTCGGAACTTGCAGGTCGTGATGACTCAACCAACCACTTGTTGCTGTGGCAAGTCTGAGTTTCATGAGAAATTATTTTATAGGATAAACCTAACAATGACTTAACTAAAGAGACTGGCCTGAAAAACTTGTCTCTGGAGGATTCATCGGTGACATTTTGAAATGTGTCTGCTTCATATCCCTTTGAAGAGTGCCAGCTTGTCTGTGACCTTCAAGAAAAAGAAAAGAAGAAAATAGATGGCCTTGCTAAAGATGACCTTAAAAATCTATTTTAGCAAAAATAAAGAGACATGTATCAGGGTACTCTTTATTGGAGGAATCCTACCTGTACTCATAAGAAATGGCAAAATTTGAGGGATCTGTCTGGACTTAATATACATATCTATATGCTTATCTTGATGAATAAGACTGAGCTCTTGCTCTTCAAGTTGACAGTAGAGAAAGACCTGTATTAGACTCAAAAAGTAAACTAAATAAATATCTATATGTATATGATGTTGTACCACACAGATTTTAATTCCAAGCAGGTCCTCCAAAATACAAGTGACCATAAATGTGCTGCTGCAACGTACTTCCACTTTTAAACATTGTTTGCATTGTGAACTTAGAACATCTGAGCTGTGTGGGACTCAGCTTGAAGACCTGGTGGAGCTGCAACATTGGGTAACAAAATGCCCTTAAGAAGTGCCAGATATCCTGCAGATAAGTGATCTGTCAAAAGTTAATTGAAACGATGGTATTTTCTGTCTCTGTCATAATTCTTGATTATACTCAGATTGATTAAATATTTGCATTTCTTCCTAGCTTAATGTTTTATGCAAGAATTCTTGCAGTCTAGTATGAATGTGCAAATTTGAAACTTTGCATTTATTTCATGCTAAATTATAACTTACTCTTAATCTTTATTTATCCTTATTTATTACAATTATCAGGATCTTTAAAACAAACTGCCATTGCATTCATTAACCCTGGTAATGCCTGCCTTAGTAAATGACAGACTATGTGATATGATACATGAGTGCTTAGTGATAATTCAATTTCCTCTTTCCAACAACGAAGTTTCTGCCTGGGCTGGAGATTCTTTCTGATTTACAGTTTCATTGCGTGTGATAGTAAAGCACCAAGTCCATTTTGAGGTTGATTTATGGAGTAAAGAAAAGTTTTCTATTATCTCTGGTTCTATTATTTCCAAGCTAGGGTATTATTATTCTTGTTAAGGGTAAATTTAATCCTGTTTGGAAATAACAAGAGAAAATTTGTCAGATAAAAGAATGTATACTGTTTACTAAAAAGTAGAACTGTCCTCTTGCTAAAAACAGTGGGACATTCCAACACATGTGGTTACTTCTTCAATATAAGTTTCTCTATTAAGTGAAGCAGTGTCAGCACTTTATCACAGCAACATAGTTAATGATGGCTACAACTTATGTGCCAAATGGTAGCACCAGCCTGTAGCCTATGAATAACAACCTTAAGAAACAATAAGGTACTTGTGAGCAGGAAATGGATGTCAGTTATTTAACAATTTTTACTAGTCATACATTAATGGATGGTGATGTTTACATTGTAAGTAACCTTGGTTTCAGGATACTTATGTGTGACAGAAAATTATGGATATACACTCACTATGGGATTAGATATACCAGGAGAGATAAGGGAATCTAAGGTTATTAAGATCCTTATACACAAATACAACTGTCTTGTACTGCTTGGGAGGTAGGCAATATGTAGGATTCTCATCTCTCTCTCTCTCTCTCTCTCTCTCTCTCTCTCTCTCTCTCTCTCTCTCTCTCTCTCTCTCTCTCTCTCTCTTTTGTATATGTTATGTTATGTTATGTATGTGATTATATATGTGTCTGTTCATGAATGCATATTTACATGTTTGTTCTTATACATGTATATTTAGTACTTATATTATTTTCATATTGCATATTCACTTACATTACATCATTTAGCAAAGGCTTGATTAAACGGATGCATTACTGGTATATATTGTTCTTCGTGTTACATGACTATTTTGTTCAAGTATTTTTTTAAAAGGTTATTTATGTCATTTCACAAGAACTCTTAAATGCTGAATGCTATGATATTTCTAGAATTATTTATATTATCTCTATGATTGCTAACTGTACTCTCATTTCTGGATACTGTGTATAAGAAGCCCTTTGGTTTTAGGAGATATATACAGGTGTATGTGCGTGAGTGTGTGCGTGTGCATGTGTGTGTGTGCCTGTGCCTTTGCCTGTGCCTGTGCGTGTGCATGCACATGTGCTTGCACATTTGTGCATGTTTATGTGCGTGTCTATGTATTTCCAGGCACTAGCCAGAATGCATACATATGTCCATGTGATATGATATTGAAAGGATACTTACAACTATATTTTGCCTACCTAGCAGGGATGCAAGATCATGTACTATATTATCTTTCCTAAGGGAACACTTGCCAAGTTAAGATATCAATGGAAAATGGTACTGTGTTTATGCTGCCTACTTGTTACAATAAAATTATGTGAAATTTTATTTTCTTAGTAATATCTGAATTGTGGATACAAATATAAAAAAAGAAAAAAAAATATTACCACTTATGATTTAGTCACTAAGATCAGTGATTGTAACATAGATCTTTGTTATCTTCATTACAATTAATTATTTTCAAGTTCAGTATTGATGCAACAATTGTGTGAAGTAGCATGAGATGGGATCTTATGTTAACAATCAATGATATTGTTTCTCTCAGGTCACATGCACTAATCCGTCATTACTACTTATTAGATGAGGTCTCTTTCATTTAGCATGGACTTGTCTCTCATAGAGATTTCTGCACATGTATTTATCAAAGGATGTAGCACAATGCAAGTATACCATGAAATCCCTTACATAGTATTAATTTAATGTTGTAATGCTTTTGCCAATTCTGATACTAATGCAACACTATTTCATCTATTAAATTGCATTATCAATTCAGAACAGTGAAACATATCTAATACTTAAAATAAATTATCCATGTTCTTTAACTTATTTTGAAGAGAGTGCTGTACATTTAGTTATCCAAGTATGCCTGCTTACTTTGAAAGCATTAATGTACAATTCAGAATACATCCAAAGACTGTACTTTGGGATTCTGTAATTTAAGGGATTCCCAACATCTCCAAGCAATTGACACAAGTATGTTGACCCATTTGGCTGTGGTAGGATGGATACATGTCATTGTGACCTGATCTCAGAAGGTCCACAGAAAAGTGACACTATGCAGATACTTGCTGTAAGGTGGAGTTCAGTACAGCAAAACCAAGAGAGCAACCTACCTTATGGTAATTAGAAGGTAGTGTCATCTACTACTGTTCCACTGAGTTTGCCTGCCAGAGTTTCCAGGCGTCTCTGTTCCCTGAGTTGGCAAACATTGCTGATGTCCTTGCCCCATTACTGTCTTTGTTTATCTTCTGCTGTATTTATGAGTTGACCAAACTACTAAGATATTAATAAATTTTAGTAAAAAATTGAATGGAGGTGTCTAATTGCCTTTCCTAATCTAAAGCTAATCAAACCTTAAAAAGGATATTTGTACGATATTTGATTTGTTGCATAATGAATGCTTAAAAAGTATAGTAGGATGACAGTTGGTGAAAATATGACTGACCCATTTTATATCTGAAAGTAGAAAAATAGCTTTTGAAAGATAATCTACTGATAAATCTGAAGTGCATAGTGTGTAAGTAGAGTATTTTACATTGTGGTGTTCCAGAAAAATATCTGAATCATTTATCAATATACATTTTAGAAATTCTTGAACAGAGTTGCAAAGCAAATTCTTATCGTGAAGATAAACATTTCAGTATGTTTTTAATTATTATCTATTCTGGGAGACCAATACCATTATGTTATAATATGACCTCAAATAATTGCCCATTAAGAAGAAGAAAAATGAAAGAAGTGTAATATATGATTGTAAATGGGTATGCTGTAATTGTATTGTACAAGAATAGTACTTTGCATTATTCAGTATATATTAGATTGTTAGTTACTCCATTCAATGCGTACAGTGATAATACAGAATAAAGTCTTCAGTCACCATTCTTTTGTTATCACAAAGCAATGTCAAAACTTCATTCTGTTGGACATATGGCCAAAGAAGCATGATTTTGGGTGACGTGACGAGTAAGCTGCTGTGTAGCTGCATCTCAGTTGATCAACACCAGATTATCGAGATTTACTTATGATTGAACCTTTGAGTTTTCTTGTGTTAGTGTAACAAAACGATTTGAGAACTTGAGGGAATCAGGATATTCTGGGAAACATATGTGAAGAATATCTGTCTCTGTCTGTCTGTCTGTCTGTCTGTCTGTCTGTCTGTCTGTCTGTCTGTCTGTCTGTCTGTCTGTCTGTCTGTCTGTCTGTCTGTCTGTCTGTCTGTCTGTCTGTCTGTCTGTCTGTCTGTCTGTCTGTCTGTCTGTCTGTCTGTCTGTCTGTCTGTCTGTCTGTCTGTCTGTCTGTCTGTCTGTCTGTCTGTCTGTCTGTCTGTCTGTCTGTCTGTCTGTCTGTCTGTCTGTCTGTCTGTCTGTCTGTCTGTCTGTCTGTCTGTCTGTCTGTCTGTCTGTCTGTCTGTCTGTCTGTCTGTCTGTCTGTCTGTCTGTCTGTCTGTCTGTCTGTCTGTCTGTCTGTCTGTCTGTCTGTCTGTCTGTCTGTCTGTCTGTCTGTCTGTCTGTCTGTCTGTCTGTCTGTCTGTCTGTCTGTCTGTCTGTCTGTCTGTCTGTCTGTCTGTCTGTCTGTCTGTCTGTCTGTCTGTCTGTCTGTCTGTCTGTCTGTCTGTCTGTCTGTCTGTCTGTCTGTCTGTCTGTCTGTCTGTCTGTCTGTCTGTCTGTCTGTCTGTCTGTCTGTCTGTCTGTCTGTCTGTCTGTCTGTCTGTCTGTCTGTCTGTCTGTCTGTCTGTCTGTCTGTCTGTCTGTCTGTCTGTCTGTCTGTCTGTCTGTCTGTCTGTCTGTCTGTCTGTCTGTCTGTCTGTCTGTCTGTCTGTCTGTCTGTCTGTCTGTCTGTCTGTCTGTCTGTCTGTCTGTCTGTCTGTCTGTCTGTCTGTCTGTCTGTCTGTCTGTCTGTCTGTCTGTCTGTCTGTCTGTCTGTCTGTCTGTCTGTCTGTCTGTCTGTCTGTCTGTCTGTCTGTCTGTCTGTCTGTCTGTCTGTCTGTCTGTCTGTCTGTCTGTCTGTCTGTCTGTCTGTCTGTCTGTCTGTCTGTCTGTCTGTCTGTCTGTCTGTCTGTCTGTCTGTCTGTCTGTCTGTCTGTCTGTCTGTCTGTCTGTCTGTCTGTCTGTCTGTCTGTCTGTCTGTCTGTCTGTCTGTCTGTCTGTCTGTCTGTCTGTCTGTCTGTCTGTCTGTCTGTCTGTCTGTCTGTCTGTCTGTCTGTCTGTCTGTCTGTCTGTCTGTCTGTCTGTCTGTCTGTCTGTCTGTCTGTCTGTCTGTCTGTCTGTCTGTCTGTCTGTCTGTCTGTCTGTCTGTCTGTCTGTCTGTCTGTCTGTCTGTCTGTCTGTCTGTCTGTCTGTCTGTCTGTCTGTCTGTCTGTCTGTCTGTCTGTCTGTCTGTCTGTCTGTCTGTCTGTCTGTCTGTCTGTCTGTCTGTCTATATATATATATATATGCGTGTGTGTGTGTATTGTATATGTATATATATATAGAGAGAGAGATAGATATTGTATATATATATATATATATATATATATATATATATATATATATATATATATATATATGTATACATATATATATATGTATGTATGTATATATATACATATGTATATACACACACACATATACATACATGTCATGTCAAACAACTGTAAGGAATTGTTTTTGTTTACTTTTAGTCTAGTTTACGCTTTATTTCGACGTCTTTCCCTTTGCATAATTTTACTTGAATTTTATCCTTCTTCTAAAGCAATATATTATGAATCAAACAACTTTGTTTCCTTGCTTTTAGTATTGCCTGAATTGTTCTGCCTGATTTTTCTTACCTTTACTCTTTTATTGCTATTATATTGTCACTTTTAATCTTGCATACATTATTTCTTTGTTCTTGATTTACCATGCTCTCATTTTACACTTTTCACAGTACTCTTTTTTATATTGCAACCTTACTTACGATTTATAGTCATTTCTTTAAGTTCATAATGAGTTCTGTGTCGTTAACAGTCACCCCGAGATACTTGTATTTGTGGTAAAGATCTAGTTTAATATCATCTATATGTAAGTTTAGCAATGGGATTGTAAGAGGATTGAATGCCTTGCTTTTTTCAACTGAGATTATCAAACCGCATTCAGTAGCTTTTGTGGACAGACCATTAAGAATCTGTTGCACTCTATCCTCGGATGAGGTTTTAATGCAGACGTCATCAACAAATAATGGAATCACTGCCCTCAATTGGTATATTGCTTAATAGTCTGTGCATTAAAATGTTAAATAGCATGGGGCTAAGTACGCCCCCCTGAGGTGTGCCAAGCTCAAACATTTTAGAGTATGTACTTTTAATTCCCCTGAAGAGAACATTAGCTGATCGGTTTGATAAATGCATTTAAATCCACGTTAAAAGTTTACCTTGAATACCAAAGCTAGCCAGCTATTCAAGGATAAGGTCTCTGTTTGCAGCAATATCAAAGACAGATTTAAGATCGAGAAATACAGTTTGCATGCCTTACTAAGAATTTGTCAAGTACTCTGCAATGCAGTGCTGAGTGCTATGCACTGGGAGGAATCCATACAGTCTGGGAGATAACTTAGCATGTATGCGATACATGAGTCTGCTCAAAATAATTCTCTCAAGTACCTTGCATAAACATGAGGTCAATGAGACGGGTTGGTATTTATCAGAGTTCGGTTTGGGTATGGGAATGATTAGGCTTTTAGTCCAGGAGCTTGGGAATATTCCTTGGGATAAGCTTAGTCTGTAAAGATGTAAAAGTGGGTTACCTGGTACTTGAGCAATGAGCCGAAGTACACTATAAGTGATGCCATCCTCGCCTGGGGCAGTTGCCCTACCCTTGCGAAGTGCATTAATTCCCACTCAGTTATTTCGGCAAAGTCGGAGGGGTCAGTGGCAGAACAGGCTATGGCAATGTTAAAATTCCCATTTATTTTCGTGTTGTTAAGTTTATCTCTTATTCTCTGCGGAAGTGAGTTCAGCTGAGAGGTTCTGGCCCACTGATCTAGTAACAAATTGGCCTGTTCTAATGGGCTGTGGAACTGCGGAGTGGCGACAGCTTTACCTGACAGCCTGTTGATTTTTCTCCATACCTCAGCTACAGAAGTTTGGTGGTTAATACTCTACAGGAATTTGAGCCTTTAACTCTCTGAATTCTTTATTAGCTCTGAGGAATCGTAAAAGATTTTCTGATGTCATGTCATCCCTTTAACAATTACAAGCTCCTGAACTTGTTTATGCTCCCTACTTAAGATGGGGTCACTTTGGTGCGTGAGGGTCTGGGGAACTTTTTTTCTTTGAGTTTTTTTTTTCAGTAAACCCATGTATTGTAGTAGTCAGTGACAACTTTTATCAGATCCTGAGAGTAATTTTCGACAGTGGTTACGACATAGGTACT
>BOPN01002523.1:185000-190000 GCA_017312705.2 Penaeus japonicus
ATTTCGCAGGAGTAAACTGGAATCAGAAGACACGAGACCGGAATAACTGGAAAAGATTGAGAGAGGCCTACGGCCTGCAGTGGAATGATACAGGCTGATGATGATGATGATGATGATTATATATATATATATATATATATATATATATATATATATATATATATATATACATATATATATGTATATATACATATACACATGAATATATATGTACATCTCTCTCTCTCTCTCTCTCTCTCTCTCTCTCTCTCTCTCTCTCTCTCTCTCTCTATATATATATATATATATATATATATATATATATATATATATATATACACACACACAAATAAACATATACATATATACGGATATTATACATACATAATACACACACACACACACACACACACACACACACACATATATATATATATATATATGTGTGTGTGTGTGTGTGTGTGTGTGTGTGTGTGTCTGTGTATGTATGTATGTGTATGTGTGTGTATGTGTGTGCATATATGTTTGTGTGTGAGTCAATAAAGATCACATCTTTAGAGGAAACTAAACATTAATTTCATATACAAGATACATCTCTTTAAAACGCCTAGAATATTCAAAGAACCATACTATTTGTTTTAAGATAAAAACGTATAGAGTAGGTATCATAAGTTAGTAGGGTCTAATCTTAACGTTATAGAATCGTGCAACATCTTGCTATCACATTATGTTAACGACCACAGTCCTTGTTGCACACACCAATTTACTTAATACCCTGATATTACTCTAAAGATTAACTCTAAGAAAAAAGTAAAATCAGATATGATAATTTAAAGACCAAGTTTCCTAATGACTTAATGCTTTTGATAAACTTTTTTGATGATTCAGAATCACACAAAATTGCGGTAACGATCTTCATCAGAGGACGAGATAAAAGCGAAAGGAATCTTGTGTGCAATTGCATCTCAGTTTCTTCGGGTTATCCTTGAAGGAAACGCGGGCTGTTGAACTCAAAGACATACACGCACACACAATATATATAAATAAATATATACATATATATATATATATATATATATATATATATATATATATATATATATATATATATATATATTGCGTATAAATATGCAAATTTGAGGTGGATATTATCAATTTACTTACATAGAGAAACTGGAAAAAATATAAACATCGTCAACATTCAAAATCCCCAAATTCAAGTATTTATTATGAATATAAAACATCTGATAACATTGGTAAGTCTCAGGGAATTTGCAAGTGATTTTTGTGATTCTTTTTATGACCGACAGATGGTCGTACTAGTCCCACACCAGCGCCCTTGAATATCGTTGTATCTTCCCAAAATCGTTAAGTCAATAGCCGAAGACTAATTTATATAATATATATATATATATATATATATATATATATATATATATATATATATATATTCACACACACAATCAAATATAGTGTCCACCGTAGCGTAGTGGGTAACAGATTTCTAATTGAAAGGTTGCAAAGGGTATTCACTTGGGGTAACGGTTTATCCATGCTTAATTCTAATACATATATACTGTATAAATATTTATGGTTGATTAATTCAAACATACATATCAATTGGGCCATAAACACACACACACACACACACACACACACATGTATACCTATATATGTATATATATGTATATATACATATATATGGATAAGGATAAGCTAGGTTTGCGGAGCAGATGATGCAGAGGTGTGCCCGCCTGTGTCAGCGTTTGCTGATTCTTGAGAGAATGTGCCATATATATATATGTATATATACACATTTGCATAAATTTTCCTGGAATCAGATTTATTTAATTTTTTATGAGAAAATATATCTTTATATGACATGAGTTGGAAGCTTTTACAGTTCGTTTAATTTAGCAACTCCTTTAAAAGAAAAAACAAAACAAAAGTAAGCTCATGTACTTGAAAGCGTTTTTCTCTTAAAATCTGTAGCAGTGACAAATAATCTTTGTTTTCTTTCCCTTTCTCTGTCTTGATTCTTTTTTTTTTTTTTTTTTTTTTTTGTTCCTTTTAATTATACAGAAAATATGGATTGGAATAAAAAGGATGATAGTAATAATCATAATCATTTTCATCTCAAAAACTAGAGCGAAAAGAGATGTTTGTATGTATGTATGTACATCTGTCCATCTATTGTACATCTATCTATTATATAACATGTTATTGCATATCTTCATATGTATATGTGAACACACATGCACACATGTATACATACATACACGCATACATACATGAATACGTATATATATATATATATATATATATATATATATATATATATATATATATATATATATATATATATAGACATACACACATATATATATATATATATATATATATATATATATATATATATATATATATATATATATATATATATATGCAGAGACAATCACACAAATTTATTTATAGATACATACAAATGTGTAAATATACATATATACAATTATATATGTATGTGTGTGTACACACACACACACACACACACACATATATATATATATATATATATATATATATATATATATAAATATATACATATATATATGAATGTATGTGAATGGTAAACACTCTACTGTTTTGATTATATAGCAGAAAGACCCACTATACACAAAATATATTTATTTGTAAAATGAGATACCAGTTTCGAAATCCACTTGGATTTCATCTTCAGGTCGGATGTATGTATGTATGTATGCAGCCATACGTGCACGAATGACTTTTATGAACGAGACTTTCTCTCTTCTCGCAAAACTGAGAAACGCCTATTCCATGCGAACTAGTTTCCACTCTTTACGCGCAGGCTATTCTCCTAAATTCTGGAGATTACCTCACTTAATTATCATATGTACGTAAAACCATTGCACGTGACCCATTTACTGCTCGTGAGTATCGGTGAATTTTGTAATATGACTTACGCACATCCAGGAAACTGATTCTTGTTCATCAATTACTAATCGTTTGTATGCCAGGCAATTAAATTTGCCTTTGTTTATTGGCTTCTCATCCTGTTTGTCCCCTTCCTTATCTCGACTTATCTCCCTTATCTCCTTAGCGCAGGTGTTCCCAAACTCTTTCCCAGCAGGTGAACTCCTTAGTTATCCGGCCATCGGCTCTTACCACTTCTAATGAGACTGAAAAGACCGAACCTACAGTTCCATTTTGTATATTTACAACCGTTAATTTGATGCTGGAGAATACTATTGTTTATATAATCAAATACTGGAAGTGCATTTGTTTGATCAAATAAGCGTCATTTAGGAGCTATACACCCCACCCCCCTACTACTCACTCCGCTTTCCCGTCAACCAACCTAACAATCAACCAGTTTAACTACCCTTTCTACCAGTCACCAAACTACCTCCTCACTTGCCTATAAAACTAACATGATACCGATTCCCTAGCTAATCTATCTACCAGGATTCATCCCATACTAATGTCCCTACTTACTAAACCAGGTCACAGTACTTACATGCTTATCTCTAAATCTGTAGGGTATTGTGGCTACTTACACGCCTAGGAATTTTGTTTTGACTCATCAGTTTGTTTAAATCTTAAATACCTTCTTGACCTAATTCGAAGCCAATATGCCGTAATGCCCAACCACTATTGCATTTTTATGGACAATGAAGATAGCAATGGAAGTAATGATAATGATATTTGTGATGACGAAATAATACATAAATGATAATGATACTGTTAACAACAACAGTAATAACTATCGTATGAATTATTACAATAGTGATAGAAAAAGGTGATTCACATCGCATGTTCACAGCCTTGCATAAGAGTACCTGTAGTTACGTGAGTGTCGTAGCATCACAAGCATCCCATAACATTGCCACCCAGAGCCAGCCTCCCACGAGAATCCATGCAGCGACAACGATAAACTTCTTTGGTCTCGTATAGCCTTTTTTCCCTTCTTTTTCTTTGATTTCTGCGTCTTTCTTTATCCGCCCTTTAATTTTCTATCGCCTTGATGGAAAGGCGTGTGAATTTGATTACGTGTGTGTGTTGTAGGTCGAATTAGCTATGGATAAAGATTCTCTCTCCCCCCCCCCCCCTCTCTCTCTCTCTCTCTCTCTCTCTCTCTCTGCTACAAGCGCATACTTATAACAGTCGAACATGCTGATGCAATGCGGAATTATTGGAGGTATAAAAAATAAGCATCGCACTATTGCCTTGCTATAATTATATATCTCCGTGATATATCCGGTTTGCATTACAGCAATTTTAGGTGAAGTTAATTGTCAAATAATTATTGCTTTTGGATCGTGTAGTGTGAAGTTTTGCAGATAACATTTCGTGGTTAAGGAAACTACATAATATTTATATTTTTTTGGTGAAGTTGAAATTAACACATACCTGATACTTAAATGAAAATAATGCATTTATCTAAGTTATTTGATTAAATCATGTTTTTTAAGTGTATGAGCATCACTCACCATGAGCTGTATCATAAGTATGTTGTGATGTACAAACATATTTCATAATTTTTGTATACAATTTTGATATTCACGCGATGGTTTACTTTCGAGAAGAGACATGTGTCCATCCGACTGCGCACGGTCTGCACTTTTTGTCATAGTTTCGTCACAGTTCTTGAAACTCTGGCGTTATTACGACCATTTTGTCTCGTAGCGTGAAGCATATACATGACATACCTCTTATTAAGTCGGAAATTTGTTTTCCTTATTCGAAGATGTTTTATAATGAGTTTTAAGAGATAATTACTCAAGGATGAGCGAAAATGACTTACCTTGAAGAATGAGAAGATAGGGAGAATGCGGGACGGAGGGGAGGGGTAAGGGGTAACGGACTGAGAAAACTACGAGAAATTCTAAAGGAAAAAGAAAAATAAGCAGCATAATGGTAAATTAAATGACGAAATGATGGAAAACAGAAGGACGAATGGAGAATTAATGAAGAAAGATGGCTGCAGTGAGAGTGAGAGCAGT
>BOPN01002524.1:12500-20000 GCA_017312705.2 Penaeus japonicus
TAAATTGAATAACGTTTACTGCTTGGATATGTGGAAGACTATATAAAAAAAGAAAGGGGAAAGTAAACAGTCGGAAAATAATTAGCCTTTCATCTTAGTGTCACTCGGACTCTTCCCGTCATGTTTTCAAGGACAGCTTGTGAAATAAAATGTGGAAAAATAGATTTAAGCAGACGTGTATTTAGAACTCCATGAATAACATATACAGTAAATTTAGCGTAGAGCGCGTGTGTATGTGTGTGTGTGTTTGTGTATGTGTGTTTTAATTACACTTTACACATTGATTCTCTACCTAGAGTCACAACACACAAAAACGTTTATGGATTGTATGTGGTTGTGCTTACGACAGATCACGACGTCTTCCGGAAGTGTTTGGGCAGGTCATATCCAAGCATCTCCAGGTCTATCTTCTAGATATCATAAATTTCCTGTTTCATCTCCAGAGGAAGAGTCTCATAGTACCTACAATAAACATTTCTTAAATGAATGGAATGAGTAAAAAATGTGCATTCTTCACTTTATCTTTTAAAAGTAAACGTTTTTTTTTATAAATCATTTCCACATTTTATTTTTTATTTTTGGTTATACAAGTAATCATCATTGCTGTTTCTTATGATTGTTATTAATATTGTGACTCCTACTATTATCATTATCTCAACATTTGTATTGCAAAGTAAACTGGTTTTGGTTTTACCCATATATATATCACTATCTTCGAGTAAAGTATATAATAGTTGTTTGTTAGTCTCTGGATCAATTATGGCAGCAACTAGTCACGGTATGATTGCAATTGATATTACTCATTCATTATTATATGTAATATATCCCGTGAACCGTGAGCCATTTTGTCAGTATTTGACAAAATGAAAAAAAAGCTCAATTTTTTCCCATTTTTGTTTTGGAGTTTTTGGATGTTTTAGCCTGTTTGTCAAATACATGTGTTGCTGTCTTTGCTATGCATTGGTAGTCGAAAAATCAGGGTGAACAGAGATGCCCGCAAACATCCTTGTTAATTCAATATTCAGTTGAACAAATGTTTAGTTTATCTGAAATGAAAACGCATTTATTATTATCATCTTGTGTATGTGAATATGTATACATGTATACATATACATATGATTGAGAGAAAGAGATGAATAGATAGATAGATAGACAGTTGGATATATAGATACGATGACAGATGGGATAGATAGATATATAGATGGATATACATACACACACACAAACAGTCTCTCTCTCTCACAAACACACACTCACATGCACAAACACAAATAGGCACTCAAACGCACCCACATAAACACACACACATACAGACATATACATATATATATATATATATATATATATATATATATATATATATATATATATTTACATATATATATATATATATATATATATATATATATATATATGTGTGTGTGTGTGTGTGTGTGTGTGTGTGTGTGTGTGTGTGTGTGTGTATGTGTGTGTGTGTGTGTGTGTGTGTGTGTGTGCACATAAATATATACATACATATACAGAAAGATAGAGAGGCTACCGCTCACATTCCTGAACTACAAAGCTTATTCTTAATATGTGTGACGTAGTTCATTGGAGTAGCAAAGTGGAAAGAGTTTCTTGGGTAAGTAGTGTTCGTTCTGCTAGTTTGGAAATTTGTGCAGTGGTTAACAAATATACTTCAGGTATGAAGATTTGAAGAGCATTGCTTAATACGCAAAATTACTATTACTATAATTCCTATTTGCATAGAATGCCAACTTACTGGCTAATCTTTTTTTCTACCGATGGTTTTAAATCATCCAACTGGGGTGTGCGGTTGTTTTTCCTTCAATATTGGGCGATACCAAAGCTGCAACCATGATACCATAGTACTCTTTTGTGACCTTGATTTTAAGCTACTAACTCAGCTTTCGGCCTACACGAACTACCTTACTTTAGCATTCTAAGTTAATACACTTTTCTTACCTGATAATTTCGTACCAAACGATAAATTGCACCAAATCTCGTTTAAAATACAATTAGCAGTTAATAACTTCATCAAATCTGATCAAGACATTGATATCAATTCAACTCTATGTAATTATCATAATCAGTTAGTGCCTAGGATGCCAATAATCAGGCTGTGTTTTTCCAATGTATTATTTTTCTACCATTCGCTATTCTGAATCTTATTATACAATATTTTAGTTTGTCCTTATATAAGATTATTCAAAGAAAACGAATCCATTTTTTCTGTTGATAGAAAACGTTAAATATACAGGGGACACTGCTCTCTTACTCTGTATATTCTCCAACGACAGCTATAACTTTGAAGGTGTAATTATTTTTTTTATGTAAACGTATATCTTAATTAAGATTAGTAACAATAAATAATCGCTGTTGTGAAAATAAATATTGACCGTAATGGAAGAATAAATGGTTAAAAACGGAAGTAAATGATTATGCAATAATTATTAGATTTACAAAATTATTGTTAATGTGCACAGTAGCAGGGGGAATCTATGAGTCATGGTTATCTTGGTTTCTTGTTCTGTGTTTAATTTGATTTCCAGTAACTCTTCTAAAACGGAAGGAGATTCAGGGAAGTGAGCTACATTCACAAGATATCTCGATTGTTTGACTATGTATTCCTACAGGACAAAAACACACGAGGGACCTTACAGCTTGGAGTCATGTTACGGAAGTTATTTCTGACGTGGTATCTGGAACCCCATCCACGATCAGGCTATGCAGGTGTACGAGCCAGACTACTAAAATACCCTTCAATAATCATAATGGGGAAAGATAACAAGGCTTGTAACCTGAAAATCCTCATCTCCAGTCATGTCTTTCTCCGACAAAGGGAAAAAATAGAAGTAGATGTAAGAATAATAAAGACTGAAATTAATCAAAAGACGAATACTCTAAAGTCGTTGTGGAAAACGGAAAAATTATGACTTTCGGGACACTATAACGTAACATGCTCCACTGCAATACAAAGAGGCATGATCTTAGCAACACATGCAGGTCGTGCACCTCCATCACGAATGTCCTGGCTTAGAACAGCCATAGCCAAAGGACCCCTGATACATCAACTATGGCAGGGTCTGTAAGGAATCACTTACGACTTGGATCACGAACTCATCACCGTTGAGGTCAATACGACTAAAGGTCTGTCGTTCTCGCAACAAAGTAGTTACTACCTCAGCGTTCACTTCTGCCATAACCTGATTTCCTAAGGCTACACAAAACTTAGAAACAATGGATACAGGCGCACCTGTGTCCACTGCTCTGCCTTCACGAATCATTAAATTATTTAGATAATAAAGCTCCAGCGTGAGTACATGGGCATTTGCATTTGTTTATTCTTCGTGGGAGGTATTAACTCAAGACTTATAACCGTTTGTTTTTTTGTTTTTTTTCAATATGGCATTACCAAGCTTTGCTAACGACCTAAAAGTCGAGCGACTTTTCAATTGTCAGCATCGCTGACAGCAACAACATTATAAATTCGAAAAAGTATGACCCTGGATGCATAAGCATGAGCAAACAACTATGATATACTTAGCGCTAACAGGTCAATCACTCAGCTACAGCAAGCATTCTCTTGAACTATAACTCCAGACTATCTTGGAATACAATGCCTGACCAGCCTAAGAGGATAAGACCAGCAACCAAGGCAGCAACATGATGCTGGCAAGGATCAAACGAATATAGGAAGTAAAGCCCACCATAAGAACGAATGGGCAAAACTAACTTCTGGCCTCTCCTCCAGAAGAAAGGCTCCCTCCCAAGTCTGAACTGATGCCAATTTTTCTGAGCCCTTGGATTTAGGGCGTGCGTATCAAAGCCCCTACTTTTCCGATTACATCAGTAACAAACGTCACTTCGATGTAGAGAAAGAACCTGTACATAGAGCCTTCTTGGCATTCCAGATTGCATGGAAGAACTATTATTTCAAAGAGGGAGGTTAAGGTCTTTAGAAACTGGCTTAACGTGAGGACCGCAATGTCAAAAGATCCGCTCATCGCCCTAATCACAACAAAGGATATTGATCACCAGTGTGTTCAGAATTAGTCAGATAAGAAATACAGAGAATACTAATCTTCAGCTTTAAGCATCTTTGGCCAAACTGGAAGTAGGCAAACACGAGACTAAGAAGTCTGAAGAATGAAGTCCCACGTAACAGTAATCTGTTAATTGCTCTGCAGTATACACAATAAGAGCATCGTCTATCCTCTTCCTGCAATTGAGTGTCGTGAACCTGCTCTTCCTTGGCCTCGTCACGCACGAACAATTGATTTCATTAATGTCCTTATCTAATTTTTCTATTAGTGCTTCCAAGCAGAATTCCCAAGAACCTTCTCACTGAAAGATGTGAAAATATTAATGTAACTTTGGAGTGAATGACAGTGCGTAAGTGTGCTACCGCCAACGGTAGAACGAAATGGTAACAAGAGTAAGGAAAGGAGGAGACAGAAAGAAATCGCCGTGGACATCCCGGCGAAATAACACATGTCCGGAGAGGCCGCCATGTGTGACCCGACCATAGTTTCAAGGCTGTCATCGCCGGCGATGACACCGCAGTAACCATAACATAGGCCAGCAGAGGCCGTGATTATAAATAACTAACTAAAAAAAAAAAAAATGGGTAAATAACAAGACCTTTGTACTATAGACACGCACACTTGTATTCTAGGTACACACATGACAGTCACGGCATAGACACCATCGTGATGACGCGTAATTAATGGGAAAATACGACTAGTTCCGCTAAGTGTATGTATAATCCTTATTACTCAAATGACAGTGTACAACTGATATATTAATCTTATAGATATAAGGATTACCGTGTAACCAGCTAGGAAAGAACCACTGATTGTATTGTACTTAAGCTTCAAGTACTTTATTCTTCTTGTAACAATGTACTCGTTTACAGGTTTTGATCGTTTCCAATAAATAAGAGAGTGAGTTCTACATTGCGGTATCAGTCGTCCTCGGATTGACCCATCAGCTACTTTTGCTCCGCAGATAACGGCGGAAAACAAGTGTATGGATGTGTGTATAGTCTTCAGCATTATTATCTGAGTGAATGAGATACCATGGTAAACGTGTTTGTTATCCGAGGGAAGTGCGTGTATGGGACACTCACCCATATAGAAAACGTAGTCCTTGGGGCTTGTATATTTAGTTCTTTTATAAGAAATCTAGGTCACAGATTCATTTGTCTCATTCTATCCTTAAGTTTAAGAATAGGATATCTCTCACGTTGCAGTTATTCAGCACATGTTTAAGAGGAAGTATTGCATGCATTAAATACCAATACCCAGAGGAAATCTCTTTTTTCTTTTGAAGCACATAAAAATAATGCAGAAACAAGAAAACCCCATATAATAATGTATGAATGAACTGAATATCACGAGAGAACCACTGATTCCTAATTGTATACTCCATCATTTAGCTATTGAAATAATTGTTAAGACCAATTGTTTCTCGAAAATATCTCATGACCAGACGTGCCTTTCAATTAGTTGGATTACTCAAATTCCAGGGACCCAAAAAACGCTTGACTAAGTCTTGCCTTTTTTGTCGAATATTAAAGATTCAGGGAGATAAATGGGATGAGGTATGCTTCAAATCAAATAAACTAAATAAAATAAAAATACGAATGATTAAAACTAAGCCTTGGAATTAAATGATAAAAAACAAAATAAGGCAAATAATTGCTGCAGATATACATGCAATAAAGACAAGTATCCTCATATTAAGATCTAAAAATAAATGTTCTTATTATCAAAATGGTAATTAATCCTGAGGGTGATTCGGTTTTCACAGAGGATAAGTGTTCTTTATCCTAGCTTAGTTTACCCTTACATTTTTACGGGTTAAGTTTTCTCTGAGTCCATCGCCAGGGAATGGGAAAATTGGTTTCTGATAATGTTAACCTCGCCGTGTGTGCTATATTCCGTAATTTTACGAAATGTGGCTTGCAAGGTATTAAGGAGTGTGAGTTCATCTTCCTCGCAGCCTGATATAAACGTATTTAAATCTCCTACACGCCAAACTGCCAAGAGAGCAGCGATGTTGTTCTAATGATCTTCATATTCCATTCACCTTAACTTCAGGAAGATACAACGGTTTCTGGAGTTAATACAAATTGTATCTTTTGCTCTTTTACCACCCGAACAATAGGGAATGGTAAGCGTTGTACCCAGTGGCCCGTTATATATAAAATATAAAGTAATAGATAGCATTATCGCGTATGGCATCACTAAAGCCAAGCAATAAACAATGCCGATCTAGTTTTAAATATAAATTTGCCTATATTATATATAATTTTATAATTATTCGGAGGTTAAAATTAATATAAAGTCTATGTATATGATAAATGATTTATCAATATTTATGATGTATTGTTGTAAATTTATCGGCAATTTACCGGAGGATTTAGGGAAATAATAGTATCTGTTTGGCCCTACAGATGGCGTCGTCCTGTGTTGTGGTAGTTTAAAATCTCGCGGTGTTTGTAACAACAAACCGTAATAGCTTCGGATTTTGGTTAGTTCGGGCTGCTTATGAGTGTGAGATAAAAGAATATGATATTAACAAGATACCTGTGAAAGTGTAAGTCAGTCTTGAATGAATGAGCAAAGAATGTAAATATGTTTCACAAAGATACAGTTAACAAGAAATAAGTGACGCTTAGAAAACGGCACGGACGATAACTAATTGAAACTTATGAATTGGCTGCGTCTCAGTGGCATTAAATTCTGAATCAGATTTTAGGGAATTTTTACACTGACACTTATACCCATAAGGTTATTCTTATAGATGGGTTCTATGTTTACATTTTGTTTGACTGCACAAGACCTCTCAGTAAAACTCAGTATTTTGATCAACTAATTGTCATAGCTACACCTCTGTTTTTTTTTTTTTTCTTGAAATGGGTAAGTTTTCCTAATAACGCCGCATTACAAAAAATCGTAAAAGTGATATTGAAGGATTCCTCTAAACCTCTACTATTCATATATAGTGGAAATAATGCGCGATTCCACCCCTGGACCCCACAATCTTGATCTCTTTTTGTTTAGGGTACTTTGTGCTACCTCGTTCTACTTTGGGGCATATTTCGTTTGCAAAATCTTAACCCAATTACCTACCTAAATTTGCCTAGTCTTGAATTAAGCCGTAGCCAAGGGGGGGGCTTTGCCTCCCCCTTGGACCCCTCCTTTTTAGGGCATTTCGTGCAACATACCTTGTACAAAATACCCCGAAAACCACCATCCTTGCCCTGAAATTCAAACATAGTTGTGGTTACGTATTTACGGCTAGCGACAAGCTGTGGACTGGAAACCCCAATGAATTACCTGCATGCGCCGTTATGTTCTCTCGATAGATGGTGCAATATTCCCAATTGCATAATTATAGAGTGCCCTCTATTGAGTGGTCATGTCATTATCGGTCCTAGTTTCCTATCCTGAGTAATATATGAGACCAAGACTCAGTTGCCGTCATCAT
>BOPN01002524.1:30000-35000 GCA_017312705.2 Penaeus japonicus
TACACATATTGTTTACAAATGTACACATATATTGTTAGTGGAGATTCTTTCATCAATTTTACGACAAAGGACAGGGGGGGAAAGGCGATAGAGATGGGCTTCCGATGCCCTGCTTTGTTAAACGCATCACTTTATATTAGCCTGCAACTGTTAGATGTAAAATCTATACTTGAATAACTTCACTCGTTGAAGGTTAAGATTAGTAACGTTGCAACTTCTTTAATATTCAGGTGAGATATTTTCTATTTATTTGATCCGCGCCGACCATCGTCTTGGTTCCTCAAGCTTTTTCAGTTGCAGATGATTTTGTATTCTTTGTGCGTTTGTTGGAGCAGTCAAGGGTCCCGTGGTAGGCTGCAGCATGAATTGTGAATGCTACAAAATACTGCATCATGTTGCAGTATGCTGTGGGTTTTAGTTTGACTCTAGGATATGTTATTTTCTCACACGGCGTGTCGTGAAGTTCGGTTCGTCGCCAGCTGGAGGTCTGACTAGCCTTCGGAAGGGGAATCGTTGGTGAGGCCTTTTGGTAGGGGTGGGCTGGGCTTGACGGGTAAAAACGGTCGGTTTCCTTGGAGGGGGAGGAAAAAAAAGGTCGATTACATATATATTTTTTCAATTTGAAATATCATGTTTGATTGTCCCATTATTCATTTTGCATGTGGTTCCGCTTAGGGGAAATTATATAATAACTGAATGACTAAAAAAAATTGAAAGCGGTTCCGCCTTCGTGATTTCATTTTCTTCTCTTTCTTCTTCTTCTTCACCTCCGCAGAGCGTCTCAATATCGATCCTCTCTCTAAACAATAGATAGAGTTGGCACATCGCTGCCTTAGGGATGGTAGCAGTATTGTTTTACATTCGTAAACAATCAGTGGGAGTTAAGGGGTTGTATAGTATCAGATTTTTCTTGCTTTAATATCGAGTTGGGAAAAACGACGTTATTTTCCTCTTTCAAAATGCAGTGAATACATACGTTGACTAGTATTTTTCTGATAATTTTTGTATTTGTTATATCAAATGTAGCCATTATTAGATTGGCAGTGAACCATTACAGTCACACAAATATAGTTTTTTTTTTCCTTTCAGAAGCATTGTCTCTATTTTTCTGTTCTACCTTTTGA
This sequence comes from Penaeus japonicus, assembly GCA_017312705.2. NCBI lineage: Eukaryota > Metazoa > Arthropoda > Malacostraca > Decapoda > Penaeidae > Penaeus > Penaeus japonicus. The sequence goes on from BOPN01002524.1 coordinate 31,125, forward strand.
TTTATCTTTTGGATCCAGTATTTTCTCATTGTTGTTGTGACTCGAATTTCTTCTAGGCTCTCCCTTTCGCTGTCTCTGGCTTGTCAGCGTTCTTGAATGTTACCGCGAGTCATTCTGTTTTTTTCCGTGACTGAAGTGTTTTACCCCGTGCAGACTCTCCAGGGTGGGTTGGGTGTGTAGGTGCTGAGAGTGGGGGGGAAGGAGGGAGAGGGGATGGGATGAAGTAAGGAAGAAAGGAAAAATAATTAACGGACGGGAGACACCGTGAATGAGTGAGTAAGTGATAGGAAGAGAGAGAGAGAGAGGGTATGATTTTTTTTTCTTTCTTTTTCTTTTTTTTCCCTTTTTTCACTGTGTTCGCTACTATCTTTGTTGAACCACATAAAAAGGTAGGAGTGCCTCCAAACGACCGTAATTGTTGACGTTATGTCTCCTTGTTTCATTTTCGTTGCCATGACCATTACCTTATCAGTTAATACCAGCATTTCCTCTTCGCAGGTTAACAAGAGTGGAAAGGATATTCTGTATTAGGCATTTTCTTTTATTTAAACAATTTTTATTATTGTTATTATTATTAATACTCTTGTTATTTATTATTGTTTTATTGAGGCATTCATTGATTTATTATTTTGATTTAGTTCAGTTTTATTTATTCTATTTATTTTCCTCTATTAATTTATTTACTTATTTAATTCTTTGTGTGTGTGAGAGAAATAGATAAAGAAAGGAAGAGAAAGAGAAAGAAATTCCCAATATGTTCCCGAGAGTAAACTAAGGCCGAGCAAAAGGTGCGATTTTCCCGAGACACATGCGTGGCGTGAGTCAGAAAAGACACGTTATCGAACTAGTATCAGACTTAACGACGTCCTAAGGCTGTGCGAGCGCCTCATTAAGCTGGTAGTCAGGTAGCGCACATGTAGTCCCAAGTTCCAATGGTAGGTACTATTGGAGGTTACTTGCAGACGACCAGACGCCCAGGTCTATGGTCGCCGTTCCTGACCTCAAGGGGGTTGACGCAATCAGTCAACCAGGTAGAGTATGGTGCCGGGAAATGCTGGAATACGCCCAAGGCATAGTAGGTCCGTCATAATAGGGCGGGTATTTTGAAAAGGTCGTCTTGTGCAACTACCGTACGGGCGCGAAACGGTCGTAATGTTGAAAGATCCCCGTGTCATTTGCCACAATCCAGCATCATGTTTATGGCATATTTATGGCAAGGCCATTTATTGTGTGTTTGCAAGTATATGTCTGCGTGTGTATGTGCGTGTGGGTTTGTGGGCTTGCTGAACGACCTAGAATGAAGCATCTGCACGGGAACCAACATCCGTTAGTACGGGATGTGAGTGGGACGCATGCTTACGTACGTACGTGTGTGTGTGTTAGTTTGTTTGTTTTTTACTGGACCCGTATACCTGTTTTGTTCTCCCACGCGTGTTCCCTGGTTTGCTGTTTTTCTACTTGATTCTATGCTCTCCATCCCCTCTCTCTCCCCTGTGTTTGTGTGTGTGTCTGTGTCTGTGTATACATACATACATACACACACACACATATATATATATATATATATATATATATATATATATATATATATATATTTATAGTTTTTTGTGTTTGTGTATTTATATTTATTATATATTAGTCGTCAAACTCCCATTCCCTTTCTCTTGATACCCTTTTGTATACTTCTTTTAAGTTCCCTATTCTCGATTTTCATTTTTTTTTATATAAATTATGTTTTTATTTTTGTATTATTAGCCGTATTGTTTCTGATTCTAATTGATTCAGTTCATTTTTTCTTACTAATTGTAAATCTTATCCTACTACTTAGGTTTCTTTTATTTCCTACAAATTGTCTTTATTTCATTTCTTATGCATTTTATATGTATATATATTTATTTGTGTATTTATTTAATTTTGTCTCCTATATCCCGAATGGCGCCCTTGTTTTATGTAGCGGCATGCGACCTTTATCTTTATCTTTCGGGATGAGTGTAGGAGGAGAGCAGAGTAGGTAACCATGTCACTGAATAGGGAAGGTATGTGATGTTCAAGATTGGGATTATTTTCTTTCCTTCTTTTCTCAGCCTCGCTTCTCTCTCTTTCTCTCTCTCTCTCTCTCTCTCTCTCTCTCTCTCTCTCTCTCTCTCTCTCTCTCTTTCTCTTTCTCTCTCTTTCTCTTTCTCTTTCTCTTTCTCTCTCTTTCTCTTTCTCTCTCTCTTTCTCTCTCTTTCTCTTTCTCTCTCTCTCCTTCTCTCTCTCCTTCTCTCTCTCCTTCTCTCTCTCTCTCTCTCTCTCTCTCTCTCTCTCTCTCTCTCTCTCTCTCTCTCTCTCTCTCTCTCTCTCTCTCTCTCTCTCTCTCTCTCTCTCTCTTCTGGCCCACCAGTCTCAGGCACCACGACGAGGGCGGAGGAAGTTTTGTAACTTGCTATTCTCGGTCGGCTGGAGAACGGGGAAGTCTTTGCGTTGCTCAATCGCCGCTTGCCCGTGTCTTGATCTCTTTTAGTCTCTCGCCTGGTCGTCGTGTCAGTGCCCCCTCCCCTCCCCTTTTCGCCCTCCCCCCCCCCACTTCCAAGAATGTTCGTCTACGTTTCATCTCGATTCTTTATACTGCCCCGCTGGTGGCTTTCCCTTCTTCCACACTCGTATCTTTCGTGCTTGTTCTCCCTCTTCTTCACTCGTCCTTCTCATTTTTGGTCTCCTCCGTCACTTGTCCCTTTCGGTCTTCTTGCTCTCCCTCTCTCGTCCGTCTGGTGATTACTCTCCTTCTCCCTCACTCGTCCCTCTCGTGATTATTCTCCTTCTCCCTTACTCATCCCTCGTGATTATTCTCTTTCTCCCTCACTCATCCCTTATGTCCTCGTTCTCCCTCTCCCTCACTTGTCCTTTTCGCCCGTATTCTCCCTCACTCGTCCTTTTCGCCCGTATTCTCCCTCACGCGTCTTTCTCGTCCTTGTTCTCCAGTTCCCTCACTTATCCTTCTCTTCTAGGCCTTTTACTCCTTCATCCCCCTTTTTCATCCCTCTCGTCCTTACTCTTCTCCCTCAATCGTCCCCCTCGACCTTACTCCTCTCTCACTCACCCCTTTCGTCTGAGGCGAGTGCCTCTCTGTTATTTGTATCAGGCTGTTCAAGGGAACGAGAGCAGGCCAACCACGCCTGCCCGCCAGCCAGCCCCGAGCGTTATACGAGATCTCGGAAGGGATCGCGTGACCGACGAGCAGGAGCTCCGTGAGCCGAGTGTGCTTCACCTCCTCCTCCTACGGTATATGTTCGGGGGGCGTGGATGGCTACGACCTTGTCCTTCCTCGTTTACTTGCGTATATCGTTGGCGGACGGGGGTGACGACCTCGTCTTCCCTTATCGTTGGCGGTCATGGATGGCCTTGTTCCTCGTGCTTGCGTGTGTTGTGGGCGGACGTGGATGACGATGACCTTATCCCCACCGTACTCGCGCATGTCGTTGGCGGAAGAGCCCATTACGGTGAACGTCTGTGCCAGCTTTTTCATTAGGGTTATGGTTGGGTGGCATCGCTTTTTCGTTAAAGGGGCGAGGATTCCATATGGAGTCACTACGAAAGGTTGTATCGTATATAATGGACGACGTTTTGTGTTTGTCAACCTATGCGAGATGTAGAATAGAGCATGTTAGGATGGTGGTGGATTAGGATAGGATAGAGAAAATAGCCTCAGAGGCTGTTAGACGATGAGAAAGAAGGCATAGGGTGTGGCCGAGTTTTCTGGGAGAACTTAATGAACAAGTCTTAATTGTGGGTACGGCCTTGTAGGGAGGAGGCAGCGGCTTCACTCTTAATTAATAATCCCTTACTGGGAGACTCCTTTTCGTTAGGGAAGAACGGACGCCGAATTGAAGCTGAAAT
>BOPN01002524.1:40000-60000 GCA_017312705.2 Penaeus japonicus
TAAAACAAAAGGGAATACTTCACATGTTATAAACGTACTTGTAGAGAGGCGACATCCGCCACACTAGTGGTAGAAGATAAAAGGAAATACCATAGGGCCAGACAGAGCGAAAAGGGGCGTAAGGGGGAAGTGGCGAATGAGGGAGGAAGGGTGCAGAGGAGGGCAGGCGACAGCGGCGCCACTTGATGAGGACAGTGGTTGGATGAAGGATTTTGTTTGCCTCTGCTAGATCTTATGTGTGCGGGTTTGGACGAGCGTCTGTTTACACAGGCTGGGAATTTTTGTTGTTCTCTGCGTGGGAGGAAGATCTCTTGTGGGGAAAAGTAGTATATATTTATCTGCAAACGGAAACATGAATACATATTAGGGGTTCAAGCTCGACCCGTGTGACCCCGCGGACACCGAGGCCCAGCCGAGGAGGGATAGGTAACCCGACACGTCAGGAGACATTAACAGTAGGCACGTGGCGATGGGCGTGGTTGGCGTGAGCCACATAGGCCAGCGGCGCCCATCCCCAGTTACATGATGGGTCGCGGCGGATAGATAGGGTGCTGATCACTTTAGCAGTGACTCGGCGGACGAATTAGGATTAAGGAAATCGTTCTTTCGGTGGACCTGGAATTTTAATGGACTTAAGGTGATACATAGATTGAATAAGATTGAAGAGATCACTTACCGGAAGGCGTAAAATTTGATGTATTTAAAATAAAGTATAAATTAAAACCTTGAATAAAAAAAATCATAAACCAAAGGTGAAGCAAGAAGTAGACCAATAAAAAAGCGGTCTCGTGAAATATAAAAATAATTTCAGAAATAGAACAGTTCTCGAGCAACACCCATCCCAGAGTGCCGTTGAGCGATGCCATTGGCAAGGGCCCCTTTAGCATTTTCTCTCCCGACGGCACCTTTTAAATGCGGGCTATCTCGCCTCCTCCCGAGAGACACCTTCAGTGCAAACGGCGGTGCAATTGCATTACTCAGTGCAAACAACCTGAAATGTTAAGCTTCTACGTTCGCCGCATTTGGTTCTCCTTCATGAATATATAAGGTCAGTTGGCGAAGAGGAACACGGTGTAAGGTCACGCGAACTGAAGGTGCGTGTCTGCGGCTCGTCCGAGAGTGAGTGAAGAAGATGGCAAGTGGACGCGAGGATATCAGGCTTCTAATCAAGCTGATTGTATGGCCGGCCAGCAGCGGCGGGATGGCATGCCGAAGAATGGAAAGTCTTATTCGCTCACTGTTTCCTGCAGACCCTTCTTTTAAGTCGTAATTAATATGCGCGCACACATGTACACACACACACACACACACACACACACACACACACACACACACACACACACACACACACACACACACACACACACACACACATATATATAATATACAGATTATACACACATACATGCAGGCATATTAGGCTTAACAAACATGCGTATTTCTAGACATTCCGGCACCGACTTTGATATCACCGCAATATCAAAGCGAGTAATCATACATGTAGGGTAGATCTATTGCGCGTCAATAACCAAGCCAGGTCACGCGAGATCTCTCATTACCCCCCCCCCCCCCTTTCCCCCCGTGATTGCGACGTCGTGTATTCAAGGTTAACCTGGTATATAAAGCTCTGATAGCGGGGATAGGCTAGGCATTGGTAAAGGTTGTTGAAGATGTTATCAGCTTCTTCTATCTTAGTTAAGGTTATGTAGATGGTCCCATATTATTGTTTTTGTTTTTCGTTGTTGTTTTATATGATTATTTCACTCATCAAACAACGAAAAATGCCCAGTAATTGTGTTTTGAGCGATAATGTTAATGCATGAACGAACAAACTCGTTTTTTTCCTTGTGTTGCTTGAGGTACAACAAGCATGATTTAAAGAAATGACTGCAACACCATGAAAGGCGTTTGCTTGCGTGAGCTTCACCGCAAACTTGTGCGGGGAGATCGTCTCAAAGTGCTTTCTTTTTAACATTTAAACAAATTGGGTGTTTGCGTGTTTCTTGTAGAGAGCTCGTAGAAAACTCGCATTTGAATCACTTTACACACAAAAGTATTAGGAAAAGATACGCACGCACACACATGCTCGCACATATATTCACTCACTCACTCGTTTATTCGCTTTCTTGCTCACAAACACGTAAATAAACACTAACAGCCTTAAGCAGATGAACTATTATCCGTGTTTTCTTTCACACAAACAAGAAAAAAATGTCAAGCACTGATACTTGAGAGAAATCAGTGAAATCCGAGTGTTGCAATGCTGCCGAAGAATGCTTGGCCGTGAAAGAGTGAAAGAGGGAGAGTTGTGCAACCTTTCTTCTTGGGCTTAGAGGCTCCAGCTCTCCTCGGCTCTTGCTTGACCCAGTAAGTGGACTCGCCTCAAAAGAATCTGGCGAGAAGCATCCAGAGCTCCCTGGCACTTGACTCTTTTTTATTCAGCCTTCGTGTTTCTCCGTGCCGTGAGGTCGGGGAAAGGAAATGGCACTCGCAAACATGGTAAATAAGAATTGGGTTTGGTCTTGGGTCTCTGTGAGAAGTGTGAAGAGAGAGGAATGAGTCGCGAGGAATGTTTCCACGTAAGGCAGGACATGTTAGCGGGGAGTTGTTGGTGGGGGAGGGTGGGGGAGGGGTAGCAGTGAGCTCAGGTCACATGCAGAAGTGCATAGGATCGGCGACTTTCTCTCGTATCTGGATGAAGGGTTTGCCGTCACCGTTACTGTGTTTATATATCGCCATGTCAGGGAACGGGGTTATCGCGATACGCAAGGTCGGTAAGCGGAAATTAGGCCGTAGGCGCAGGTTAATTACTGACACTTTGCACAATTTCCGCTTCCGTTGTCGTTTTGGCAGCTGTGAGGGATGGGAGCCAAACATCCATGCCATTGTTCCGCGTGTTGGCCTGTTGGCTTGTGAGGGCAGGGGGGGGAGGGGGTGTTGTCAATCTGGCTTTTTTCTCAGTTGTCGTGACACTTCCTTGATATGTCAGTTCGTGTTGTCATCGTATAATCTTGTCAAGTGCGAGTAATGACAAACGATCGACAAGTTAACTGTCACCGCAGCTGTGCAGGTTTCTCCAGCAATGAGATTGTGTGACTTGTCGACTCTTCCATCAGCTGACACAGGTTTGCAGGCGAAGGAGCAGCCTTCCTAACGGGCATGGCACGGGGAGGCGGCCGACCTGCGACGCTTTGTGAAACTGCTGTGACCCGAGCAGGCACGCGAGGAATGCCGGGTGCCACGGGGTAGCAGGCACGGGCCGCAAACACGCCGTGCTACGGTGGCGGTAGACTTTCACTCGCGGCCTTGGGACTCGGGCACCGCAGGGCTAGGGTGCTGGGCATCGGGTGAGAAGGGGGGGGGGGGGGGTCGGAGTGAGGGGCAGTTAGGCACTGCGCGTTATTTGATTGACTGGGTATTGGACGTCGTAAGGTTAATGGCGCGTGAAAGGCTTGTAAGGGAGTATGGATTGGGAGCAACAGGAGTCGAGTCTTGTTCAAGGTTGCTCGCTGTTCCTCCTTTAGTGTCAGGTGTCACTTTGGGATGGCGGAGATTGATTCGGTGCTAGTTTGAATGACAAAATTAACACCCCGCTGTGTCTGTTCTCTCTGTTTCTCTTTATCACCTCTCTCTCCCTCTCTGATTACGGTGCAATCGACAGGGACATGTTAGAGGTTAACTGTTAACTTATCGAGGCATCCCTGGCCACTATCCCCTTGACTGTTGTCGTGTGTATGTTATAACACAGGGGCTTCTCTTCAATAACTGGAAGCGGAGGGTCTAGGCCAATAGATAACGCCAGAGATTCGTTTAAGCTTTTGCCGTCTGCTTCACCCAGAAGAGCACGCCAGCTGATCCTCTGTTCGGGCGGCGATGGCTGTGTGTGACCACCTTTAAGTTCTCCTCTCTCACCTCGTAGCCTTCCACTCGCGACCTTAAAGCTCATCTCCCGCATGCCATCGCCTCTGCTCTTGGACCTTCCTTCACCCCGTTTAAAGCTCGTTGTTCCCACCTTTGAACTTCATTGGGTTCCATTAACCCATCACTTCGAATCAGAACTGGTTCGTTCCTGCCTGCAACGTCACGCGTCCTTTCGTCCTTTTCCTCCCTCTCCCTTCCTCTCTTCCCGCTTTTGTTTGTCTCTTCTATTGCTTCCTTTTCTCTGTTGTTCCTTTGATGCCCCCCTCGCCCTCGTCTTCCTTCCCCTTCCCCACTCTTCCCACTCCCACTTACACCCCCCTCCTCCTCCTTCTCCTCCTACCCGGCCAAGCAAGCAGTTAGTGGGTGAGTCATCGCACCCACCCTGCCTGCTGCCACCCTTGGGCGCTCCCACCCGTCCAAACCTGCAGGACAGCTTCGGCGGGTCGACGGGTCCCGGTCCTTTTATTTGGTCGGGTTCCAGCAGTCGGAGGAGTAGGAACCGGACACTCGTCTTCGTCGTGTGCCACAGAGGCGCGACCTCTTAGACTCGATAATGAGACGTAATGAGAAGCGAGCTAACGTGGCCCACATCCTTGATCGGGCGCGAGATGAGGCTCACGTTTTCGACATGTTCGGGAAGGCTTTTTATAGGTACACGCTAGTCGACGCTGCAATCAGATACGTTATCGCGATTTGCCTTGTTCTCTCCTTGAAGTTGATAGCATTGTTCAAAGGCATTTGTTGTGTATGCATTATCGCGAGGCCATTCTGATTAACGAGCCACGTGATTGGAAAACGCACTACGTGTCAGGATGGATAATGATAAGCGCGGTATTATTCACACCTTTTAGCATACCGTTAAGTGCGTTGTGTAACTAAAACAAGGACTCGGTTACCTTGGTAAAGAAGCATTACATATAAAAACATTATTTGAAAAGAGAAACGCTTTTCTTTATTTAATTTATATGTACTTTGTTATTTTACATTTTATTGTTTATCTGCTGTAGATAGAAAGTTAGCTATCTAAAGTTTACACAGTTTATGTTATATAAAATATATTTAAGTTTGTACTCCACATCAAAGCCAAAGCACAACTACCGAACGTTGACGCTTTTCTCACTAACTACCCCCCCCCCCCTCCCCATCATGTCCTCCCCATCCTCCTCATCTTACATCCATTGTGTTCCTCATCGGTGCTTCCTTAATCCCTGACCGTACACGCGATTGTATCCTCAATCGAGTACTGCCAGTGGATAATCATAACTGCTCCCTCTCCCCTTTCTCTCTCATACTCTCTCTCTTTCTCTCTCTCTCTCTCTCTCTCTCTCTCTCTCTCTCTCTCTCTCTCTCTCTCTCTCTCTCTCTCTCGTTCATGAACTGTGTCATAATCGCATAACTTCCCGATAGGGTGCTCCAACACGAAGAGGACTCGTCGCGGGTTAGTTATGACACTTTAGCATATGAATCTGCGCGGAACAAGCTTGTAGCTCCGATGGTTATCAGAACCTGTCTATAATGCCTCTTTAAATGTTTGATATGACTTGGCAGTTTTAACTCACCCAAAAAAGTAGGCGGGGGGGGGGGGGGTCCAGGCAACGGGCTTCAAGTGTTAGGACCAGGCACCAACATCAGGTGTAGAGAGTTAGTTCTAAAACTTAAGTGTGCCATCTATCGGTTACCCTAATACTAAGATCCTAAAATGGGTCTAGATACTTTTCTGGTTGTTGAAATGCAATGAATTCGATGTTTTCTTGCGGAGGAAAGGACGAGGGTGAATGAAAGAGTGGGCAGCGAGCATCACGTGATGGCGTTGGAGCAGCCGTTTGTTGGCCTTTGGAGGGGTGGGCTCAGGGCGTTCCCCTTTCTTGTCTCCTCGCCCTCCAATGATTGATTTTTTTTTCTTCCTTTTTTTACAATTAGGAAATAAAAGTAGTTAACCTTGGGAATGACAGCTTGTTAGAACAGGGATCCTGCGAGGATTTTTGGTTCATTTAGTGTGGAAATATAAATTTTATTTTCTTCTGGCCTCTCTCATTTTTTCTCTCTCTCTTTTGCAGCCTTGAAGAGACGCGAGAAGAGCTGGAGGAATTCCAGAGCGGCAGCCGAGAGCTTGAGGCGGAGCTGGAGGCTCAGCTGGAACAGACGGAGAATCGGTGCTCCGAGTACCAGTCACAGCTGAATCGCCTGGCCATCGAAAACGATTCCCTCAAGGTACAGTCACGCTCTGTTGCTAATTCGGGAGAAATTGCTTTGTGTACCTTTTCTTGGGGGGGAGGGGGTCGACTGCAGTGATTCACTGTCGAGTTGTTATTCAGTGGTTTGCTTCTTCAGGTGTGATTAGATCCAGGGGATGGCTCTGGAGACCTTTGGGCTCATCCTTCATTTTACGCTGTCGATCCTAGCTTAAAGCTCTCCTGCTTGATCCTAGGAGAGGCCAGGGTACGATGAACCTCTGGCAGGAAGTTCAACACACCTTTGCACGACTGTAAGATAGGTGCACATGCATAGACGCACGGATGCACGCTTACACACACACTCCCTCCCTCCCTCCCTCCCTCCCTCATATTCTTTCCGAGTTGTTGGGATGGGAAAGGGACGTGTAGATCGTGACTTGCAACTCGAGGGGAAAAAAGAGTGATGTTTGTCCAGGATCAGTCTTCTTGCAGGATTCTTTTTTATTTGCTGAACGTCCCTCGCCGCTCCTCTCGGTGGCCGCCCTCCCCCTTGGCTTTGTCCTGGAACAATGGCCAAGACCTATCGCTTTTTTCTCTCGCCGTGTCAACATTCAATCGCGCGATGGTAGTTGCCGGGTATTGGGGTGTTTAGGTAGACTTTGCCTTTTGTTTTCTCTGCTGCATCGCTATTTCCTTCCTCTTCCTCGTGTTCATTCCCATTTTCCTCCTCGTTGCTTGTTTTCTTCCTTATCATCATCAGCATTATTATCATAAATTTCTTCCTTCTTTTCTTACTTTCCATCTCCTCTTTTTTCCTCCTCCTCTTCCTCCTCTTCCTCCTCTTCCTCCTCTTCCTCCTCAAACTTCGTCGTTTTGTTGGCTCCTTTGTTGCACGATTTCGCTTGCAATCCTTTGATTGATTATGGATAATTGCACGTTTGAAGGGGGAAGGGGTAGAAAGGGTAGATAGCATAGAATGAGTGTTTAATAAAGAGTTTCTAGAAGAGATATAAATAGACAAAATAAGCATATAATGCAGAAAATATTAGCTGTTATTCATATATGTAGACAGAATAACTATTCCACGGAGAATTAGTTAAAATTATATTAGAAATATAGATGGTTGGAATTGATGTGCCGTCGAGGAGAGGAAAGATGTAAATTTCCTTCAACTGGGGTATGTCGACTTTTTTCTCCAGTTCCTCCTCCATCTTCGCCTTCGTCATCGTCTTCGCCCCCACGTCTCCTTCCGGGTTGGCGTATACATAACATGACGTCATCTGTCTTTTGTTCGAATAGATTAGGTGCCTTCTTGCGGTCACGTACTTATTCGATCGTTTGTTTATTCTTCTTTTTTTTCCATGGGTGTATGTGTTTCCATGGGTGCTTGAATCCATGGCACCAACACCCCCTTCTTGCATGTTTGAAGTTATAATGCACACCCTTTATTGTATGCTTGAATCCTTGACCCCTCCCCCCTTTCTGTTATATTTAGATATCCCCTTTTTCGTATGCTTGAATCTATACCCCCACCCCGATTTGTATACTTGAGACCACCCTCACCCATCTTTTCGTATGCTTGAATCCATAACACCCTTTGCATGCTTGAACCCCTCCCCCCTGATTGCATGCTTGAATCGATGGCAACACCCCTCCGTTTGCATGTTTGAATCCATGACACTCCATTTTGCAGTCTGCTTAAATCCACGCCCCCCCCCCCCCTCCCCGTGCCCCTCCCATTCTGCATACTTGAATCCCCACCTCCTGTTTTATGCGTCCTTCCTAAACTCATGCCCCCTCCCCTTCCCCGTCTTAAAGAACGGCAGGCTACTCCCGAGACGGAATGACAGGCTGTGTCGGTTGTAGTAGTGAGGGCAAGGGGCGGACGCGGTCGATATCCTGGGTTGCTGGACTTTATTGCTTAACCTTGATCTCCTTTGTAAGAAAATTGAGGTCATTCTGCATGGTGATGTATTCTGCTTGCTTGCTACTGATTCTTATTCATTCTCTCTCTCTCTCTCTCTCTCTCTCTCTCTCTCTCTCTCTCTCTCTCTCTTTCTCTCTCTCTCTCTCTCTCTCTCTCTCTCTCTCTCTCTCTCTCTCTCTCTCTCTCTCTCTCTCTCTCTCTCTCTCTCTCTCTCTTTCTCTCTTTCCTCCTCTCTCATGTTTCCCCATTACTAGTTTTATTCAGTTCCTTGTTTCCTAACCTTGTGCCAACTATTCCTTCGCCCTACCCATTCCCTCCCACCGTCTTTTTCCCTTAGTTCCATCACGAAAGAGAGAAGCCCCATAAGGTGACAGTGGGGAATGGGACGGAGGAAGGGAAGATGTGGGGGGTAGGGGTGGGACAGAGGGGGAGAGAGGGAGAGGGAGAGGGAGCAGGACAGAGGGGGAGAGGAGGAGAGAGGTAGTGAAGGCGGAGGTGGAGGGAGAGGAGAATTACTGGAAATGTGGAACGTGGTTGGCTCATCGAAGGCCAACGAGACCACCTTGATGGCTGTCCTTGTTTTGACTTGGCTGGGTTGGCCGAGAGTCAAGTGGAAGGGCAAGAGGGAAAGGAGGAAGAAGGAGCTGGAGCAGATAGTTAGTTCGTCGTAGGGAAAGGGTGGTGGGCAGGTGTTGTTCATGGGATTTGTGGAGCAGGTTTGGTGCGCGTTGATCGAGTGCAGAAGATTGGCCGCAATATCAACAGTTACGGCCCGTGCGAGTTTATGAAGTTTTTTTTAGTATGCTTTTAAGATAAAATATGATCATTTCCATAAATAGTATAAAAAGAACAGAAAGGATAAAACACTTTGTTTATTGGGGTACCGAGTTCAATTGCAATTGCAATTGAAGGAGGGACATTTCGACATGGTGATTCAACATTAATGACAGTTACACTTTGAAAACGTAAGTGGGACTTTAATGTAACTCCTTATTCTCTCTGGAAAGACTTTTTTGGGAGGGGGGGGGGGGAAGAAAAAGGACACTTTACGGCATTTTAATTTGCGTGGAAGAGTGCAGTGCGTAAAAATAGATTCGAGTGAATCGAGGCTTTGTTTCCCAGAGGACACGCACATAAAAGGTGCGGCTTGCGGTGGGGTGGGAGGGGGAAGGGGGGTAGAGGATATACCTGTGCAACTCCTCCCCACCCACGTACCCTCCCTCCTCACTATCCCCGAGCCCTCCTATTGATCCCCTCCCCTTCACCCTCCCCCCTTTCCACTCCCTCCTCCCCCCGTCTCTGCAGCTCCGTCGCAACAAGGTTTCGTGATGGCTTGGCATTATGCATAAAGCTTTAAGCTTATGTTTCCGTGCGACGCCGCCATCCCCCTTACCCCAACCCTTTCCCTTCAAAGCTTCTTGTGGTGCAGATATGCATAAGATGATTGAAATGGGGGAAATAAAGTTGGGATAATTCATGGACATGGATGAAGCGGGGATGAGGGGAAGGAGAGTGGACGAGACATCATTGGTGTGGCTGTACAAAGAGGTAGCTACCGTGGAGGGATTCACGAAGCGGCGCGTTGGGTGGGTCTGGTGTTGCCCCCCCCCCACCTTCCTCTCCTTCTCTATTATATTTTTTTTCTCTTCTCCTCTCTTCCCTTCCGTTCCGTTCCCTTCCTTTCCCTTCCCTTCTCTCTCCTTCCCTTCTGTTCTCTCTTCTTTCCTTTCTTTCCTTTTTCTTCCCTTCCCCTATCTTCTCTATTCTATTTCTCTTTCCACCACATCCCTTCCCTTACAACTTCTCCTCTCCTCTCCTCTTCTCTTCTCCACCTCTCCTCCACCTCTTCCCCTTCCCGAGCCCAGCCCACTTCTCTCTCCTCCCAATCCCCCCTCCCCTCCCCATCCCCACCTCACTTATCCTTCTTCTTTATTCCTCCGTCCCCCCTCCCCCTCCCCCTCCCCCCTCTCCCCTCCCCCCTCCCCCCTCCCCCCTCTCCCCTCCGTCTTCCTCCGTCCTTCGTAGCCGGTGTTTGTGCGGTCTGGATGGTAACTTCCTTCAAGGTTAGATGCGGTGCGTTTGCATGACCGCCCACAGGAACCGCCGCATGATGACCGGGGGATCGTGCATGATTTAGGCTATAAGGCTCATACTCCTTTTAAGGGGAGAGAGAAAGAGACGGAGACTGACCGACTGACAGACTGATTGACTGACTGATTGCATATTGAATTAGATCTCTTTTGTTTGTGTAATCGTAACCATGGATGGATTTTCCCTTTGCTGTTTAGAAACAGTGGTTTTCCTTACTGAAAGATTGAGAGGTACGACTTGTCCCAACGTAAAGTTGTACTGTCTTAATTTTCATTCAGACTTCATTGTGCAAAGCACAGGTTCGTAGAATTATTGTACTAGGAAATTTAATCTAAAAAGCGCAAACTTACAAATGTAATTACAAGTTTTACCCCCCCCCCCTCGCCTCGCCTCTGGTAGTACCAGTAACCAAAAAAGTTGCTCAGTCTTACTGTTGGCCTAGGATGCAAATGATGATATATAGATAGACAGACAGACAGATTAGTATATAGATAAACAGGCAAACAGACAGTCGCATAAAAAGATTGATAGGCAGACAGACAGACAAAGATAGACAGATGATGCGTTAGTTTTCGTCACGACTCAGGGAATCACCGTGATTAGTCAGTAGGTTCATCACGACCTGTCTGCAGGCGCGTCACGATGTTTCTGCAGGTTCGTTATGGGTCGACTGCTTGTTCGTCTCTGCTTAATTGATCGTTTATCATTTATTTCTTAATTAGATAAAAGTTGGTCATGAGGCTGGTTCTCTGGGATTCGGCTTGTTGCTGCGTCATGTGACAACTGAATCTACATAGGTTCAACTCCAGGGGTCAATGCAGTGCCGAGTATGATGCCTGTGCTATGTTGCGCTGTGCACCGGTTTCGTTTTATTAATGTGATGGGGATAATCTTTCTTGTCATTGTATGCGTGTGTGTGTGTGCGTGTGCGTGCGTGAGTGCGTGTGTATGCATGTGTATTTATTTTTTCTGAGACTACCTCACGTCGAGTAGAGTTCGATTCTATGGATATGGTACATATACGGGTGGGTGGTGCTTGCAAGTTCCTTCTCTCTTCTCATCTGGTCCCCGATTTTAATCCTACTCTCAAGATTTGCTTGTATAGGGGAGGGTGCGATGGAGCTTTATATTGGTAGATACGCCAAGACTGTGTCTAATATGTGTGTGTGTGTTTGAGAGAGAGGGATATAGAGACATTTTGACTGACAAGTTTATTGAGGCAAGTGGTTACTTAATATAGGTTAATCTTACCCCAATCTTAGTCCCTCTTTGGCTCACATTTTTTTTACAAAACCTTACAGATGTATCAACAGATTGAAATATATATATATATATATATATATATATATATATATATATATATATATATATCAGTACAAAATCGGATTCATCACAAGCATACATAGTAAAATCTTTACATTTCAGGAGAGCGATATAACAGAATAAACTTTCACCCTCACCATGATAAGTCCTCACCTGGGATCACATAATCACATACTTGAATATGAGAGAGAGAGAGGAAGAGAAAGAGAAAGAGAAGTAGGATAGAGAAAGGGGGGGGGGTGCGTACGTGTGTTACGGACAATCGGTCGACGGGTAATGCTCGACGCGACTCGTTCTAATCACAGGGTGAGCAAGTGACCCGAGAGTAGCGATAAGCGATGTGGGTCAGCATGATCGGGCGGCCGTATCCGTGTCGGGGTAAGCTGTCACGTACCGGGGGAGGGGGCGTGCCGTTACCTGCTTCAGTACGCCGAGTAAGACGTATGTAATAACGACCGCGTGACCTTCCATTGTGGGCGCGAGGGAGGGTCGTGGCCCGTCGACACTAGGGCTCCGTGGGTGGCGGTGCCGGCCTCCTGGGGGCGCCGCCGCTGCCACCTCCGCCGACCCCTTCTCCTTCCCCTCCAGAAACTTTTACGGCCCTTTGTTGCCCACTCCCCCTTCTTCCTCCTCCTCCTCCTCCTCCTTTTCCTCCTGTTCCTTTTCTTCCCTTTACCCCCCTAAATCTACCCCTTACCCCTACCCCTACACCTACCCCATACATCTACCCATACCTCTACCCATACCTCTACCCATACTTTTACCCATACTTTTACCCGTACTCCTACCTATACCCCTACCTATACATATACCTCTATCTCTACTCCTACTTCTACCCTTAGTTCCCATCCCCTACCCCATAGCTCTTCCTTGCTTCCGCTCATGGTTTCTCTTCTTCCTATTACTGGCTTTGCTGTGTCTCGCTAAGGCATTCAGATCCTTTCTATTTCTTTCTCCATTATTGTTATTATTGTTATTGTTCTTAGTGTCTTTTATCAATATTATTTTTGCATTGCCTTTATTGTTGTTATTCATGGATTGTTTATTGTTTATTATTCATCATCATCATCATTATCATTATCATTATCATTATTATTACCGTTATCATTATCATTACCATCATTTGTTGTTGTTATTACCGTTACTCAATGGAAATGACACCTTTTGAACGAGAACCAAAATCCCACAAATCATGCAGCCACTGTCAAACAAACCTTTCTTGTTTGTGTTGTTGATATCACCATCCATCACGTGAGTATTTCGTCATCTTGCCTGTGCCATCCCTGCCGCTCTCCTGCATCCGGCCCCACCTTCCCTCTACCTCCCCCTCTCCCTTATTCATTCTCTGTCTATCTCTCTTTCTCTCTCTCCCTCTCCCCCTCCCCCTCTTTCTCCTTCCCTCCTTCCTTCTCCCTCTCTCTCTCCCTCCCCCCTCTTCCCCCCTCCCTCCCTCTCCCTCCCTCTCTCTCTCTCTCCACCCCTCTCTCTCTCCCTTCCCCCCCTCTCTCCCTCCCTCTCCCTCCCCCCCTCTCTTTCCCCCCTCCCCCCACCCCCCAACAGTATCCACTGGTCTGTGAGAACCTACAGATGGCAGTCTTCCCTTTAGATAAATAGAATATTCCCGACACAGATGAACTGAAAACATGACTACAAACCCGAAAAGCAGGAGCGAAAGTGAATGAAAACAAAGTTTGTCTGAATGAATCTTACTTTAACTTAGAGCGTTATAAGATGTTTATCCAAGCGTGGGACCTTGTCTTTGGGTGGCTCGAATTCATTCCGTTTGTCCCGCAGCATGAAAATGGAGTGACTTTGTCCTTCAAAAGATGGGAAAGTTGTGAGGATGTAAGTGTGATCTTTGATATAAGTTCCTTTTACACTTTTTTTTTTTTTTTTTTTTTTTTTTGTTTTATAACACATTCATGATATTCTAATAGAAAAAAATGATGATGTTCAGACTGTAGCGATACTCCCAAAGGTCACGTACACCAAGAGCAGTCCCACCCCACCCGCCCCTCCCCCCCCCCCCCCCCCCCCCCATCCCCTTCCCTGTCACTCATGCACGTGTCAAATTCATTTCTGCTCATCAGTGGCCCAGCCATGCCCGTTTCCTCTTTGTCACTCGGGCACCCTACAACACTGCCTGCTGGCTCGGACCCTCGGAGTATGTCCCCCTTCTCTTTCTCCCTTTTTTATGTTTTGTTTTTCTTGTGTTCATGGTTTTCTAAATTCAATCTCGTTTGTTTTATATTTTCTTCATATTTCTTTCCGCATCCCCTTGTCTTCTTTCCATGTTGGGTTCCTTCATTATTTCGGAATCAATTGCTTCCTGCCTCGCCTATTTCCTTAACCCTCTCTCTCTCTCTCTCTCTCCCTCCTCCTTCCCACTCGCTTGAGCTCCCGTCCCCGTGAAGACAACCGTGGTTCGTATTTGGCTCACCAGTTCGTCGTCGGTGCGTCTCTCGCCTTCGGTCCTTGTGGCCCACTGCCCCAGCGACCTGATGATCCCTGAGTGACCTTTTCCCCAAGCAGCTGGCTCTGATTTTTCCGCCGGGGCCCGCATTGTTGTTGTGGAGCCGTATCGCTTGCCCCTCCTTCGCCCCGGGCTGGAGGACGGCGCCTAGTTATTAACCCCGGCCGACTCTCCCACGTGCGCTGCCTGTCGTGTTTGTCTGTACTTGCCTCTGCGTACCCTTGTGCCCTTGTCTTCCCTTGCATTGAGTTTTCCCCCTGACTGTGCCTACTTTTGCATATCATTAGCAGAGTTTGCCTGGCTGCCTTTCCTTGCTTTTGTCTACCATGTTGGCTTCTCCTTCCGGCTGCTTTTCCCTACCTTTGCCTATCCTCCTATGCCTACTTCTTGCCTTCAGTATATACAAAGGATTGCCGTGACATTTCGATTCACCATGCCCCCCCCCCCCTCTCTCTCTCTTAACCATAAAGGAATTGGCGGGGGGATAATGACCCGTGGACGCGCGTACCCATGGAGGTCATTTTAAATAGGTCGTTTTCCTTTGGATATTGTTTTCCATTGTACGACGCGACACGGTTTATTTTTCTTGAGAAACTGGGTCTCGTGCACGCTCGTTACGTACTCCCATTATATATTTTTCTTGCTCTCGAGTTATTGTTTTGCTTTTGCCTACCTTGCCTTGCCTTTTAACTGCCCTCCCTTTTTTCGCCTGCCTTTGTCTACCCTTTTTTCCCTCCTTGCCTTACCTTGCCTTCGGGTTCGTCTGATAATGGGAAGATATTTTTGGCCTCCACCACGAAGGGAAAAGATGATTCGAAATAGACGGGGATTGGACTGAAAAGAGATAGGTTTATGAGGTTGAACTAGTGGTTGCTTAGAATAAGGTGGAGTGGGGTAAGTAGGGGGAGGGGGTAGTTGTTAATTCACTAGCGCTCTCTCTCTCTTTCTTTATCTCTCTCTCTCTATCCCTCCCTCCCTCCCTCCTTCCCCTTCATCTCTCTCTCTCTTTCTCTCTCTCTCTCTCTCTCTCTCTCTCTCTCTCTCTCTATATATATATATATATATATATATATATATATATATATATATATATATATGTATGTATGTATACATATATATATATATATATATATATATGTATGTATACATATATATATATATATATATATATATATATATATATATATATATGTATATATATATAAATATATATATATATATATATATATATACATATATATATATATATATATATATATATATACATATATGTATATATATATATATATATATATATATATATATATATATATATATATATATGTATGTATACATATATGTATATATATATATATATATGTATGTATACATATATGTATATATATATATATGTATGTATACATATATGTATATATATATGTATGTATACATATATGTATATATATATATATTATATATTATATATACATACCTACATATATATATATATATATATATATATATATATATATATATATATATATATATATATATATATATATATATACATATATATATACATATACATATATATATATATATATATATATATATATATATATATATATATGACAGCTTCGTCTGAAATAGTTTAATCGTAGTTCGGGAAAGCGATAAACAAAGAAACACAAAGATTACCGAGACACGGACACAGAGGCTTAAGAAAACTGATTAACGCCGCCGCAGTATTTTAAATGCGATTTTATTGTCGACGAGAAAGTATAGGTTGCAACATGCCTGCAATGACTGATATATCTTTGGTGAAGTCTTGTTGCATATTGCAGACGTCTCCATCTTTCTTTGCAACAGATGGGTAATGTTTTTTTTTTTTTCTTCTTTTCTTTCTTTCCTTCCTTCACTATGGTAGGTTTTAATATAATGTCAGGTAAATTATCAGTTACAGCATAGATCATAATTGGAAGTATTGTGGTCGTCGAGAATTACGAAAATTACGTACTTGACGATTAGAAATTTCGCTATTATTTAGGTTATAGTTTTGTCTTTTTTATTATTATTATTATTCACCGCGACTTTGTTATAACGAACAGTGACCTGGAAATGTTGTGTGTCAGTGGCAAGTTAAGACTCAGTGGGAACGCTAAGATCAGTGCGCGCTCACTCCCCCACGTCTCTTGTGATTAGGGAGACTGATACGTTGCCTTTCATTTTTCCTATTCTTCTTTTTTTCTTCTTCTTCCGAGTCTTTCCTTTTTCTTCTTGGTCTATTTTTCTGTTCTTTGTCTTCCTTTTTTTCCTATTTTGCTACTACGGCAATTGCATTGACAGCCACAACCATCAGCGACCATCACCACTTAGTATCACTATTCCTTCTTCTCCCTCCTCTTCATGTTCTTTTTTTCATTCACCTTCCAATGTTCCGCATATTCCTCCTCCTCCTCCTCCTCCTTTCTACTCTTCTTTCCCCCTCGTTCCTCCTCCTTTCCCTACTCTTCATACTTCTTCTAATCTTCTTCCTCCTCCTCCTCTTCCTCTTCCTCTTTCTCTTCCATTTCCCCGTTCCTCCCCTTTTTCCTTTACCTCCTTTTTCTTTACCACCACCTTTTCTTCGCCCCCGCGAGTCCGGCGGCAATTTCCAATTCTCTCTGAGGATATCACCGCAACACATATCGGCAAATATTGATTCATCCGACGGGGTACTTTGGTCACGGAATCGTCCCCACTCGACCCGAGGCTAAATTAGACGGGGAGCCTCCAGTGAATGCTCGAAATTAGAGACTTCGCTCGCGCCATTCGAACGGCTCGAGCAAATATGTGTGTACCTACGCCATTACCCCCCCCCTCTCTCTTTTTATGCCATTTCGCCGTCGTCGCATGGTCTTTGTTCCGAAGGCACGGTAGGAAGCGACTACCTATCCGTATTTTGAGTTTATTATTGATGACGTAGGTAGGAGTTGGCATCAGGGGATGTCATTAGCAGGGATGATTATGGCCGGGCAATTCATTGCGAGTGGATTTGGGTCATTAGCAATCCCAATTGTGAGGTTCTGGAAGCCACCGGTGCGACAACGCCCTCGCGAATAGCAATAGCACCTAATAGCACCCGAATAGCAGCAAAGAAACAAACAAGAGCGTGTTTTGCCCCTCCCTTATCCGTCCCCTACACCCTGCACCCCCCCCCCCTCGTATGAACACGGCAACAGCACACCACTCGCAGCAACACCCTCGTAACCTTGGCTTGTTATCGACCCATGGTGATTCGGTGATTGTGGCAGTGGTGTGGCGGCATGTGGAGGACAGGGGTGGGGGTATGGGGGTGCCTGCGGTGTGGCGGGGCTACATACCTCATGGATTTTGCTTCGCTCGCTGGTGGTCGTGTGATGAGGCTGCTGTTGTATGTATAAGCTTTTATCGTTGGTCAGTTTAGTAAGTCGACGTGTTTCTTCGTCCTGGATCGGTTACGACCAGGGATACGACCATCCCTTTTGTCGTGGAACTGCGTCGTATAAAACGATTACGTAATCGAGGTGTAAAAGGCAGGTTTGGCATTCATTGCATTATCCAATTACGCCCCACTGTCCTCAATAGGTTAATTAGGGTCAGATTCGATTGCGGTGCGATAGTGCGCAGTTAATAACGATAATGTATGCTGTGGGACCATGTCGTACATCTGGAAGGTTTGGTCTTAGGCCTCTCTCCTCTTGAATAATTGTTAGGGTTAATTAGTACGCTGAAATGGGTACCCTTAGAGTAATATTGTTTGCATAAACCAATCATGATGTTTCGAAGATGAAGATGACCGTAGAATGCCGAAGATAGAAATAAGAAATGTAACAGTAATGAACCCAGAGAAGAAATACGTCATGAGCAAGCCTCAGAAGATGTAGGAGTGGGAAGAACCCTGGCAGAGAGAGAGAGAGAGAGAGAGAGAGAGAGAGAGAGAGAGGGGGGGGGGGAGAGGGAGAGAGGAAGAAAGAGAGAAAAGAGTACCGGGCTCTTCATCCCCCGCGGCTGGAGAGGAGACTCGGGATGACGGCGTCCTCCCACACCTCTCGGCAGACACAGCGGATTGTGACACCTGTGTAGATGGTCCGTAAAGGTTAGTGTTGCGTGGGTAGCAGGTTCTCGGGCCTGAAGGGGGGCATCCTTGGTTTGCGTTCAGAGGAAAATTGAGCAAGCTGGACCTCCGCAAAATGAGACTGGATAGACTGGTTTGCTCTATTAACGGTAGCGATAAAAAAAATGCCACGAATGCTGTCTTTGGTGAATGTTTGTGGTTTTTTATAGCACAGAGGGCTATAAATGGCGCTGGGGTTTTGTCTTAATAAGTATTAGTATTTTGTATAGTCCGGCGAGAAGTTGGGAGAGGGAGAGGGAAAAGAAAGACTTCAGCCTCTGTGCACAACACGTGATGAATAAACTTCTAATTTGAGGCGGTCTTAGAGTGAAAGGGACGGGTGGGAGGGAGTCCTGGCGACGGGTTCCTCCGTTCCTCGCTTGTCCAGGCAGGATTGCGAGGAGTGGGCTGAAGAGCTCGGATTTCCCTTCCTGTATCCTTGACTCCGCCGATCATGTTTATTGCGTGCCGAATTTGGGCAGAGCAGATGTGCCACTTTGGTTGTCGGTACCGTTTTCTTTCATGAAGTTTCTCGGCTGCCAGAATAGTCTTTCGATTAAGGCTTCCGAGTGTTTGGAAGGCTTCATTTGGAGATTTTATAGATATGTTTGAGTAGTACTGCTAGGGTTATTGTTCTTGTTATTAGAATTAGGGTACTCACAACTATTGTTGTTGTTATTGCCATTACATTATTATTAATAGTAGTAGTAGTAGAAGTAGTACTATTCAGATGCGGATAGAATAGAGGAGAAATTTTGGAAACGTCTTTTTTGTCATACCAATACAAGTCCGACAGAGGTATGTGATTATACGCAGTTCCGAGTAAGTTGTTAGCCGTGGAGAAGTCGCGGTGTCCTTGCTCTTAGGCGGGGAGGAAATGCCTTAGAAATTCATCCAGGTCTGTGTTATTTTTTAGTGTGTGTGTGTCTGTGTCTGTGTGTGTCGGGTGTGGATACACTATGAACAAGTCCTTACATGTCAAATAACCACTCGCTTGTTGATTTCTTGTAAGTGAATGTGTCTGTCAAGTAGTAGTTGGTTAAGAATAAGCGTTCATCGTCTTTATACTTATCATCCATCTAGCATTAATGAATGATGAAAAGTGAAAGTTGGAGATACAGTTAAGGAATTCGAAGAACATTTCCTGTACCCCCCCCCCCCCCATCTCCTTCCTCCATTGAATATCTTCCTCAAGTTTGAGTTTACGATGGACTGACGTTTATGTAGCGGTCCATCACGTGAAAGCCCACGTGACTTTTTCTGCAATTTAGTCGGAGTAGCCTATGTTTATGTTGGTTACCTCATCCCCAGAAGATGGTATTCTACAAAGCGACCGCAGCTCTTACGGAACTTCAACTTCCCTTATATATTCTAACCGCTTTATTGCCTTCACTTTACTGCCTTCGCCCCCCCCCCTCCCCACATTCGCGTACAGACGTACATAAACACGCTTTGGATCCCCCTGGAACATGCAACGGCAAATATCCATAGGGTTCTTGCTTTCTTTAGTTTGCCTTTCTGTCAAGGTGTTGCATGCCAGTGATCTTGCACGCTCCTCGTCAGGACACATGAGGGTGCCACGGAAGTCGCTTTGGCCATGTGGCACGCCGGCCCCCGAAGCCCACACGGCGCTCGTAGGATAATGATCTTACAACAGGTGTTATTTTTTAGGCCTTTTCTTTTCCCTCATTTGTCGGCGCTGGGACATTTGCGGGGCTTTGTTATCGTGTTTCGTGATACTTGAGGGTCTTGTGAGCAACTGGTTGGCCGCTGACACTGCAAAACACCCAACAATAACAACAACAAAAAACAGTCGCAGCAGAAATGCAACTTGATAGATTCAGTTCTGATATGTCCAGTTCAAGCTGTATATGATGCCGGTTGAATTATGTTTATTGTTCATGATCGCAGTGGTAGTTATATATAAGCAAGATATAAGAGGGGGTTTAGTGGCACGTTGGCGATGATGACAAAATA
>BOPN01002524.1:65000-87500 GCA_017312705.2 Penaeus japonicus
ATTATGGTTGTCCGTTATTCCATTAATTTTGTAGTTTATCTGATTTCTTTTTTTTCAAACGAGATTGTTCCGGTATTGAAGGGGAAAAAATGCACCTTTTAACTTTCCCCTCCGGCGGTTGAAGTGATTACAAGGGGGAAGGCGTTAATTATGATGGGGGTGTAAATGTTGCACTATGAGGATTAAAGACTTCCCAGATTCAGTCTTAAATCATTAACTAATTGCTCCCCCCCCCCCCTCCTCTTCCCCTCCACCCCCATCCTCACTCCTCCCCTACCTCCACCACCACCTTTCCCACTTCCCCCAATCCATTCAGTTTCCAAGCTCCATTAAAGTATTTACCTCACTCCCTTTCCTCTGCCTGCCCCCCCCCCCCCTCCCCCTCCCTCCTTCATATGTTGTGATTACCGTT
Source organism: Penaeus japonicus (assembly GCA_017312705.2). Classification (NCBI taxonomy): domain Eukaryota; kingdom Metazoa; phylum Arthropoda; class Malacostraca; order Decapoda; family Penaeidae; genus Penaeus; species Penaeus japonicus. The sequence goes on from BOPN01002524.1 coordinate 65,413, forward strand.
CAGAGTTTATGATTATGACCAGGTGTCTAGGGGAAAGCCTGAAGGGGGGGGGGGTTAAGGGGGATGGGGTCAGGTGGGGAAGGGGGATGGGGTCAGATGGGGAAGGGAGTGCTTATGGCAGGTAAGGGAATTAGGGAAAATAGTGAGGGGTAGTGTCTTCTTCCCCTTGACGAAAGTAAGGGGGAAGAAGAGGGGGAGAGGGGTAGTCGGCAAGGGAGTTGAAAAGGGGGAAGAAGAGGGGGATGGGATTGTCGGTAAGGGAGTTGTAAAGGAGAAAAGAGGAAGGGGAAGGAGGTGATAGAAGCTAATGGAATTGAATACAATGTAAGGGAGTTGAGGAAAATATGGGGGTGATTGTTCGTGCAGGTAAGGGACTTGGGGGTGGGGGGGATGGGTCTTTAAGGTAGGCAAGGGAGAGGAATGGTTTGCGCGTGAGGTCAGGGCAGTAACTCACAGCAATTGGGAGGGTCGCGAACGGCGGAGAGGGACGTGCCTAGTCGATCTGGCGCCTGATTGGGGGTATAAGTGTGGGGGGGGGGGGAGGTGGAGGTGGCTGTGTGGATACAGGGAGGAAGAGTTCGAAGTATGCCTGAGTTGCTTTATTTTTGGGAGGGGGGTCAGGTTGTAATGGTAATTTTGTTTGATAAGATGGAAGAGGTGGTTGCAATTCTAACGAATTAACTCGACGTCAACTAATGAAGTTGGCACAAGAAACACACTGATCAGCCGATTAAGATATATATATATATATATATATATATATATATATATATATATATATATATATATATATATATATGTGTGTGTGTGTGTGTGTGTGTGTGTGTGTGTGTGTGTGTGTAAATAATTTCAAAAGTGCATCCCCTTTACAAAACTCGACGACATCGGAATAAATTTGGAACATGAGGATGCTATTTCAAGGCGACCTCTCACGGAACGACAAATTAAGGACTCCCTCTGCCTATCTTGCTTGTCTACCTGCCTGCTTGCTTGCTTGAATCGGTGGAAGTGTTGTGCAGGGACGACTACAACGAATGAAGGTATTGGGACGCTCGGTTGGATCTAATGTGTAATCAAGACACTCCTTCGGGGACGAGTTTTGAGCCGAGTGTACCCAGTCGTGCTTGGCCTTTGCTTGCTTGATCGCCTGAGCTCTCCAATGGGGCGTGCGGGCAGCTCCACGGGTATCGGGTATCGGGTGTTGCGTTCAGCCGGGCCATGTCGTTGGACCAGGGCTAGACCGCAAGGTTGTGTTCCTCTAATACTCTTTGCGATGTTGTAATGGTATAACAACTCTCGCCCAGGAGCCGTTCCTAATTCGTATGCCGAGGCGAGTGCGGGTTAATTTGAATACGTAGACAACCTTTACGCTCGGGGCATTACAAAGCCTACATGTGGAAGCGGGAGTGAGCGAAGAGTTTAACGCATCCCGTGGTTAATTTTGTACGTTCTCGCATACAGTTATATAAATGGCTGTAGGGTAGACGATTTGACACATGGCCGTTTTGATATGGCATCCCCTGCCTCATGTTCTTGCTGATTAGATACGACTATTATCTATTATGTTCGCAATGTACCGCCCCACTATGGTGGGGTGGGTGGTGATGCCACAAAACTCCCTGCCATGGTAGAATAACTTTTTTTTTGAGTAGTCGAGGTGCAGCGGAGGTCACAAAAAAAACAAGAAAAGCCGGGGTCAGCAGGTCTGCTAGACAGCTACTGCCGACCCCGCAGACGGCGAGGAGAGGGCTGGAATGTTATGGTACTACAGGGCGGTGGGCGAACCCTTGTACCATTGCCATTACCAGGCGTTAGATACGGGGTCTGAACGGATGACTTGTGTGTGCGTGTGTGTGTGTGGGGGGGGGGGGGGTAAGTGTGAGGGTCATGTCATGGGAACACAATGTTAAATGCAATTAGGAAGATCATTGATAGTGCAATAACGATGGGAACGAGACTAGGAAAAACGCCCTCGACGCCGGGACTTCGCATCGGTGCTCCGGCGATACAAAAGTAAGCGTAGCGTTTCAGAAGGAAGGTTACGGCGAGATGCTACCAACAAGAACAACGGTAAAACCCCGGTTGCATCATAACCCCGGGCGATACACCCCTAGATGGGAACCGAGATAACCGCGACGTTAGGATGACGTTATCAGTCGGCAAGCACGCTCAGGTGGGTGCTTGCTCAGGCAGGCGGCATGAGGGTCCGACAGGAATTCCCCGGCGGCTCTGGAGCACCGCCGACTTCCTTTCTACCGGTCTGGTGCCTGCGCGACCGGACCGGACCGTCCGTGGAACCCGCGCGGGTCGGTACGGATCTTTCGCGCTCTACGTCGGGGACTTCTTCAGTTCCTCGTTTCACTTCCTTGATCAAGTAGCGGGCCCGGGAAAGGAGTGAGGGAGCGAGGGCGGGAGGGAGAGGGAGAAGAGGAGGGGGAGGGAAGGCACTCGCCCGACCAGCACCCCGCCGTCCCAGAAATCCGGCCCGGCCACTACAACCACCCGGGCGCCCATTTTTTAATTGTACTTGACTTGCTTCATGTCACCCGAGCCAGCTGTCTTGGCACCCACTCTTGCCCCCCGCCCCCCCGCGCGCCGCCGCCTCTCCCCCCTCTCGCACCCTCCTTCCCCGACGTCGCTTCTTCTCTCTCTTCTCCTCCTTCCTCCGCTCCTTCTCTCCTCATCTCCCTCCCCTCTTTGTCCTCTCACTCCCCCACCCTCTCCCCCTGTGGCCACCTCCGCCCTCAGCTCGGAGTGAGTGACGCAAGCTTCATCCTCTCTCAAGGGTGACTCCACGGAGGTTCGGGAGACTGAGCGGCGCGGTTACGTCTCCCGCCCTTCCCTGCCACCCGCAACCACGTAGTGGAGGTAATGGGTGGGGGATAGAGAACAAGAGATGGGAGATGGGGGAGGGAAGGGGGGGTAGATTGTCCTGGTAATGCTAGTTGACACGTTAATTAGATCGGTGGGGAATGGGAAGGACAAGTAGCAAGTTGAGTCACGGCGGGAACTGTGAGTCAGCGGGCAGGCACGCCGCACCCTTCTCCCTCCCTCCCTCCCTCCCTCCCTCCCTCCCTCCCTCCCTCTCACCCTCCTTTCTCACCCGTATGCTCCCCAACCAGTGCCGCTGGCCCCCTACAAGGCCCCACCCTTACATCCCCCCCTCGTTTTTCAGATTCCCTAGAGCTCTCTTACTTTACCCTTCCCTCTGCCTACCCTCCACCTCTCCTTCTCCCCTCCTCTCCCTGTCCCATCCCTACCCCTTTCTCTGCTTTGCTTCGCTTGCTGAATTCATTGTATTTCTTTAGAAAAAGTTTAGTATGCGCGCGCACTTGCAAGTGTGGTGGGGACATGCGCGTTCATATTGAATATCTGGCTGGGTGTTTATGCTGTTTTTTTTCCTAGATTCTTTTTTTCCTACAATTTTTCTTTTCTTTTTTATCCGACTGTAAATAGTCTTTGGGATTTGTACCACGTAGTTATCAACCTAATAATTTAATATGTTTTCAAGGCCATTAAACCTAGTATTTACACGGATATCTTGGGAAAATTCTGAACTACGTGTGTCAGTAGTGGTTCTTATCAAGTTGTAAAAGGTTCTATTTCTTTTAGTGTTGTTTTTTTCTCACGGATATTCTTATCGTTTGGGATGTTCATGTCGCTGTTCACATTGATTTCTGTCCTAGTTCAGCTTGTAATAACGTAACGTTTTATGCGCGATAGCTAGAGCTTCTACCCTCCCTCCCTCCATCCATCCCTTTTTCACTCCCTCAATCCTTCTCTCTTCTTCACTCCCTTCCCAATTATCTCCCTCTTCCTCATTCCCTCCCTCCCTTCCCTCCTTCACCTTCCCTTCCTCCCATGTCCCTTGCCTATTTTTAGTGGGAATGTCTAATAGGGTTAAAAGGGAGGAGGGGGAGGGGGAGGGGGAAGGCAATGGCTCGTTTGAGGACACATGATTAGTCTTTGGCATTTTTGTTTGTTTGTCTATCTGTTTTCCTTGCGAACGATGACCTCCATATACTTCTTGCCGTCAGGTGTTCACGTCATGTGGTGGGCGTGGCTTTTGGCAAGGGTTGGCATGTGGGAGGCGAACAGGTGTCTTGAAGAACGTGCTTGCTGTGTTCGACTGTGAGTGAGTGTGAGGGGGCGTGGCTAATGAAGTGATGTCAGCTTGGAAGGAGGGACATTTTTGCTTTTTTCTTCTTCTTGAAGGCGTATATCCTGTTACGAATTGCGGATGTCCAGCGTTTGGTGACATGGTTGTGGTGGGAGAGGTGAGAGGGAGGGAGGCGTCAGAGGGAGGGAAGGGTAGATGGTAAATGGATAGAAAGGGAGGACGAGGGAAGAAAAAAAAATACATTAGAGTGGGGGGAAGGGGATAGGTAGGGGTCAGAGGGGTAATGGGTTGAAAGGGAGGACGAGGAAGAAAAAAGTACAGGAGTGAGAGAGAGAGAGAGAGAGAGAGAGAGAGAGAGAGAGAGAGAGAGAGAGAGAGAGAGAGAGAGAGAGACAGTGTCAATATGCGTGATTATACCAAAACATAACCAGCGAATGACGTCAAAATCGAAGCGAAATCGCCGGAAAACGAGCCCGACGCATCCGGTTCGGAAATGTCGCACTCTAAACGTCTGGGTGTCGACCATATTTTCTCGGAAAAATTGAACTGCTGACGCGGCGCACAAGAAAAGGATGCATAGATAAGCTAAAAATAGAGAAAAAAATCAATGTGTTACTAAAGCAACTAAACTATGTTGAAAATCAAGAAAAAATGTATAACTACACAAAGCTAAGTAAAAAAAATAATAATACGATGTATAACAAACCAACTAAACTAAGAAAAAATAGGTAAGACGATGTATAACTAAACCAACTGAACTAAATAAAAAAGAAACTAAACTGCTGTGACACTCTAGGCTTGCGACACTGGCTTAGTTTTGTGGTGGAAATGGTTGATTGATGCATTGTGGGTGTGATTCAGCGTCCTCAACTTTTTGTTTGGATTTGTGTTTAGTGTGTGGAAGTTGCGGTTCGTGTTTGCATGCATTGTGCAAGCAGTGAGGGTGTCGGTCAAACGGAGCCTTCCCTTTGTTGCGAAGGAGTGCGGTAATTCACACGTTGGGAACAGATTTTCTTGATAGATGATAGACTGTAGATCATAATTTCTCGTTCATGAAGTAACAGCAGGGAAACACCAAGATGGAACGCTGACGTCATGTTACTAAGAAAACGTCACACGATGTTCATGCAGCACCCTCTACAGCGTACATGTCATGACATCATCGTATCTCAAAATGTCGGAGATTCTCGCGATACCCGAGATCTGACTTCGAGGAAACGCTTCCGCAACCCCAAGATAAATCGTCTTTTGATGAGACTTTCCTTCTGCATCGCGGCGGCAGTTCTACCTCCGATCCTGATACCGACATCGGGGCCGAAATCATCATCTACGCATTTGTGTTTATGATTTAGACAGCGCATGCAAAACACGTGGGCTCTCTCGAGCACGTGCTGGGAACGCACTTTTAAAAATTAGGTCGCAGCCACACATTCTCGCGTGATGGAGCGTGACTTTTTGTTGTCGTCATAGGCAGCATGCTTGCGTCACCATCTCTCACCCGCCTGCGCTCACGAGTTGTGATTCGCCGGCCATGACGGGGTTCCCTTGGCACTCTTGCTCCGCCGCTGACGTTTGGCAAGATCAGTGCCTTCATTCAGTGCCACAGAAGCATGTTTCGTATTTCATTACTATCGTTATTGTGTTAGTTATTATTTCTATTGGGTTTTGGTATAGCAATTAAGTGAAGTCTTCCTACAAGTTGGTTCGTAATTTTCTAAGGTTTCTTTTCTCCATTCTAACTCTTTTATTCTCCAAATCGCCCTCGCTTTTGTTAGTCGAAAACTCGCTCTCGCTTCCTCGCTTTTGTCTTTGTCGTCGCGTTGACCCACGTGCAGATAGCGCCCACGGCTCCCTTGGGATCGCCTTACTGCTCCTCGAGATTTCTCCTCCTCCTCCTCCTCACTTTTAGCATCTTCTTTCGCGTCTCTTTTCCCTCATCATCCTTATGTGGCCTCTCCCATGACTACCCCGTCCTATCACTTCTCACCCAGCCATTTCATGTGCAAGTCCTGTCTTTACTTTCACTTCCGTTGGGCACTGTTGGCCTTATTCCCCTCATCCTCTCTGCCACCTGCTTCGTCACGATCACGTCGTGTCAGACCCCTCCTGTCTTTCCCCTCGTTCCCTCCTTCCTCTCCCTCTTCGCCATCCACTCTTTCTTCGTACCTCTTCTGTTTCTCTCCTTTCTTCTTTTCCTCTCTCTCTCTCGTCCTCCTCCTTCACCTCACTTACCATTACCTCCCTCCTATCAACCCCATCGATCTCTGCTCTCCTTTGTCCACTTCTCCCCTTCCTTCCCCTCCTCTCCCCTCCCTCTCCTTCCCCTTCCATCCCCTCCCTCTCCTTCCCCTTCCATCCCCTCCTCACCCCTTCCCTTCCAGCCCCTCCTCACCCCTCCTCTTCCTTCGCCTCCACACCTCTTTCCTCTGCTCCCTCTTTCCATCCTCGGCCCGTATCCTTCACCCCACCCATCCCCTCCCCTCCCCTCACCCCCTTATCTCGCGCGTGTCCTTCTATCGGCCAGACGGACACGTGTGCGTCGGGCCCTTGATGTGGGAGGCCGGCTCTTGGCCCACTAAAGCTGAGGAGTGTCAAGGGAACTTTTGGGTTGAGTTGGTTTTGCTTTTTGGAATTTGCCTTTTCGGAGTGTCTGTTGCGGGGTATTTCTCTCTTTTCCTGTGGTTGTTTTGGTTGAATGGGGTTGCAACGGTGGGTAGGGATGGCTATTGATGTTTGTGATTCTTGCTTAAGGTTGTTGGTGATGGAGAAGACTTAGTTCATAATCGATTTATAATGAATTCAGTTCACTCTCGGTAAATGTATGCAAAAGACGTTCTACACCGAACCAAGAGCTGGTATGAGGGGAAAGCAAGATCCGACGACGGATATAGCCTAGCCAGCTCGTCGCGTAAATCGTCATCCTGCTCCTTCTTTGTACATTGGGCAGATGGCAATACTCTGCAACGTGCGACGCGACAATTTTGCAGGCTTATGGAGGCTACGGCAAGTTTCGGGGTTTTGTCCGTCCCTTGATATGTTTTTTCGGGCCTTGAGGAATGAAGAAGTTGGGGATTTGATGCAAAAGATGTTTTATTCTCGTGGTGCCGACGCGGGGATAAGTAGGTGCCTTCATTGAGGGCGGCGTGAGGACGCTTCCACGGGCGGATTTAGCTTCATGCGCATATTAACGGATTTCCGCATTCGCTATCACACTCCAAGGTCACACGAATCTCGGAAACTGAAAGAGGACCGTTGGAACGTTGAAGAGACAGCGGAGTCTGCCACCGCACGCGCCTCTTCTCGCCCGCTGCTTCTATGGCCAGTGGGCAGATCACGTGACTGGGCGTAGGGCGGGCGAGGGGCTGCATTGAAGGAGGCATTGTCCGACTGGTTGTGCATCGGAATGGGACCGAAACTAACTGCGCGTCTAATTGGGAACGAGACTGACTACGTGTCTGTATGGGAACGAAACTAACTGCGTGTCCGAATAGAATCGGAACAAACTGCATGTCCGAATGGCTATGTCAGACTGGGAACCCCAGAATACAAGCTCTCGAGAGTCGAAAGTAGATAGTCTGATCCGGGTCACCTTCAAACTAGGAATAACGAAAGCGAAATTGGAATCTTGATAAAGCTGAATAGCTCTAGATTAGCCAGCTCGGAAATTTTGGTTGGGGCTCCTAATTTGATACCGCACTATTCTTGGTCGGGATATGGGTATGTGAAACGTTTTAAATGTTTAGTTTTAGTTTAAATTTTGAATGAATTAAACGCACTCTAATATAACGCTTCGTGACTCCAGCCGCTGAAACATAACCCGAGACACGTAATGACATGTAATAACTACAGCTGTTGCTACACCAGTGCTTGCGCGTGAACACATGACAGTCGCCATTATTCGCGAAGTGAGAGAGAGAGAGAGAGAGAGAGAGAGAGAGAGAGAGAGAGAGAGAGAGAGAGAGAGAGAGAGAGAGAGAGAGAGAGAGAGAGAGAGAGAGAGAGAGAGAGAGTGAGTGAGTGAGTGAGTGAGAGAGAGAGAGAGAGAGAGAGAGAGAGAGAGAGAGAGAGAGAGAGAGAGAGAGAGAGAATAAATCAAGAGACTCTCCTTTTCTAACCCTCACTCGCGTCGAACCGAGGGGAAAATGTAGAGTCCAGGTGTGATGTGGTTGGAGGTGCTGATAGGTGGGACAAGGGGAGGTGGTAGGTGGAGGTGTGGGGAGGGCAAGGAGGGGTTCGTGTGGTCGGCCGCGAGAGGGTACAAGAAAAATGTTTTATTTTTTTTATCTTTTTTCTTCTTATCATAAACAACCTCCTGTCATTATTTAAATGCAACATGATTGTCTGTGATCAAGTCTCCTTTCTCTTGCGATGAATGGCCAGTTTTTTTTCATGGATTACTGCAATGCGACAGTCAGATGATGTGCCTGCCGAGGGCTACTCCGCAAACCGGTGTTCGTGTTCGTGTACGCCCAACCACTTGGCTTCAGTTCCGCCCTTGAGTAACGCCGGCGGAAGCATCGGGAAATCGGAGGCAGGAGGAGGAGGAGGAGGGGGGGGGGCATCGGGGGTAAGAGGAGAGGGAGGTATCGATTGACACATGATATACACATGATGTATTGATAACGCTTATTTCGGAACGGATTGAGATTAAATGTGTTTAGATTCAGCGATTCGGATGCTGCTTTAGCGCGTGATGTTTATAAACATAGTCAAAAATAGATTCGGAACTATGTGCAAGATCATGTAAATAAGAGTTGATTGCAGAAAGTCTATATTTATTTAGTCATCGGGAGGAGAGATAGGGGGGGGGGCATGAGAGAGAGGGAGAAGAGGAGGAGGAGGGGGAGAGAGTATAGAGAAAGAAAGGAAGAAGGAAAAAATAATGAATAACCCCATTTTTTTCTTTCTGGGGAAACAAGATGAATGAGGAGACCGGGGTATGTAAGAGCGGCAGGAATGCGTAGGCGCCGTGCCAAGGGTCAGGAGGGAGGAGGGGAGGAGAGAGGGGAGAGCCTGGGTGGGTAGTGAGTGGATCTACATACCCCACTTGAAGAAGGAAAAGAAATGCCTTTTCTTTTTATAGATATCTATGAAACCATTTCTAATGTGTGTCAAGGGTGGCTTTTTTATATGTATATAGGCTATATAGGAGATTTTTTTTTCCTCTCTGGGTATTTCGCATGTGACTAAGGGGATTGAGGGGAGATTATGCAGTGGCTACGAAACGCATGCTTGCGGTATGTCAGGGAGGGGATGGGGCGAAGAGACGTGCTGAGCGAGGGAGTAACGAGGGGAAAAAGAGGAAAAATTTTGGTGTTGAAGTGAGGTCTCAAAAACACCTTTTTCTGTGGGCCTATTTTTATGGGGGTGTATTTTTTAGAGGGCACGCGCATGTGTACACTCCGCGGGGGCTGCACTCATCCACACACACACATATATATGTTTATATACCTATCTATCTATCTATCTATCTATATCTCTCTCTCACTGACATTAAAGAGTTTTGGAGAAGTGTTTTCGAATAATTTCCCAATACCTTAATTAACTTTTTAGCTGTAAAAGAACCAAGGGATATAAGAATTTTCTGTGTATGTGTATACATCGAAATACAAGCAATTTAGTGGTAAGACTTGCTCTGTGCCAATTAGCGTAATTACACAGACCAAGGCCGGTGGTAATTCTGTAATTGAGACACAATGCGTACCGATCGTCGTGATAAATTGGATTATAAAGATACACCAAAAATCGATACATCATCTCGATTGCATTTAATTTTTATTGCAATTTTTCAATCAATAAAATCGAAAGAATCTTTTTTCTTCCTTCTTTCTTTCTTTTTCCCATTATTTTTATATTATTCATGTTCATTTACCTTTGCAAGGAAAGTCAGCTCGAACGTTGCAAGAGGTTGCTGTGTCATGTTTTATTTGTTTTGTTTTTGTTGTTGTGTTGTGAAAGTCTTTCGTAATGAAATCCACGAATCGATTTAATCTTCCGTGTAACTTGCTTTCCTTTTTTCTCTAATTTTCAACATTCGTGAGATTGTTTCTAGTTCCTCCTAATTCCTTTTCTTCGTTATCTTCGTTATCAGTGAAAAATACCCTGTATCTTTCCTGAACCATTATCCAGAAAAAACGGCCTCTATTACCCATCCTTTTGTCGAGGAATTATTATTGTATATTTTTTTAAACCTTCAGTTACGGTTTCCTTCATTCCAACTTTGTCACTTCCTTTGCCATCTTCTTGACATCATCACCTCAGCTTCACATTAGCGAACTTGCTCTTTGAAAGGATGTTTTGAATTTTTATTACTGTTCTCTCCTTTTTTCATTCTCTTTATTTAGTTCTATATTCACGTATGCGTCGTAATTTTCTCTTCAGTGTTTGTGCCGCGTTCCTGTCTTTTTTTTTTTTTTTTTACTCCATATTCTTTCTCGGCATTTTATTTCTTCGCTCCATCTCTCATCCTCCCTTCCCCCGCCCCCTCCCCCCTCTCCTTCTCGTCGCCAGGTGGCTAAGTATGTCCCGGGGAAATGTTCCTCTTGTGGTCGCACCCGGAAACCAGGTAACACGAGTTTCCCTTAAACATACTCACAGACACTAGTGCGTTTTTTGTGCGTGCTTTGTTTTTTGTCGCTTTGTGTACGAGGTGAATGCTTCGTTAGTCTGGAATGTGTCCGCACTGCAACGTGAGATCAAAAGAAACTCATGTCAGCGAATCGCTTGAATTGGGAGTTGCCCAGACATTTGTTGTGGCGTAATTGGCGACCTGCTAATGAATGGACAGGAAAATGTATTGTTTTAAAAGGGCTCGGAGATGAATGGAAGCTTTTTCCTCCCTTTCTCTTCGCTAATGGTCGTCAGAAGTAGCATATATGACCTTAAAAAGTGGCAAATGATAGCCTGAACCTGCCAGGATTGACAGTGATATAAATGGTATGTTGTAATTACCCCGTGAAGGAGACGCCCCCGAGGCAGCAAGCGTTCGTCGTGAAGACATCAGTCAGACGAGATTTATCACCTGAGGGTATCCTTTGGTGGAGGTGATAGGATGATTGTAGGAGGAAAAATCAGTTGTTGTCTAGGAAAAGCACACATTGCGCATGTAAAGCTGTTTTGTTATGACGAGCCGGCCGGTGGTGAGAAACTTCAGCAGTGACAGCATTTCAGGCTTGGGTTTACTTCAGCAGCCCTCGAAGTGTAGGTGGTTTGACTCGCGAAGGATTATAGTGCTTGTGGTGTATTCCCCTTCTGGTGCTTCCCAGGACCTATAAGGAAACCTTGATAGGGGCTGAATTAAGAACATCGGTCGAAGTCTTAGAGGTTCTCGGCTTGACGTCACGGAAGGCCCGCTCGGCGTTTGGGGGGTTCGACCTTCACGCAGGTGCACGCGGGGAATTAATTCACACTGGGTCGTAAATCAAAGTCGAGATCTTTTCCTCTTCCCCTTTTGTTTTTATTTCTATTTTATGAGAGGGATTTGTCCCCCACCCCCGATTCCCCTTCCTTCTTGCGGCTCGCGTTGATACACTGAGGGACGTGGTGTGGTGAGGTGTGACCAGCGTCCATTCTAACGTTGCCGGTGTTCTTATGTAACGCGGCAGTAGAACAGCTATGTCACCTTCGGCGGTACTACGGGACTGTGTTACAGGAGCGTGACGGCAATACACTTTTTAAGGAAGCGCTTTGTTTTGCGAGTGTGACTGCCGCATCGGAGCGTGCACTCCCACGCGCATTTAAGTTAGGCATGAAGATTTGAATTCAATTGAATTATTTTTCTTGCCTGAGACATGGCTTTCGTGTAAACAGGATAACCATTACTGTTACGTAGATTCATTTGCAGGGTTCCATAAAGTCAATATTTAGTCGGATTTGTGAGTTGCCAAGAAGGAAGTGGAGCTTTGACGGAAGTACATCAACAAATGCCACGAGTGACGCCGGGGGAGAGCTGGGGAGGAGGGGAGGGAGGACAGGCCCCTTGAGAGATATGTGCCAGAAGGGGATATGGATGCCAAGGGCGGCTGTTTGGCTCTTCACTCGCGTCGGCCGGGGGGAGAGGGCCACGCTGTAGAGTTAAGGATTTGGGTGTACTGGGAAATGAAATTTAGTGAAGCGACTTCGATACGTATTCGTTTTCGATCCCATTGTTTATTGTGGATTATTCGGCTGCGATCAAATGTCTCGGGAAGCCCTTGATAGTACGTATATTTTGTTTAAATAGTCTTTGCGAACTTGGGGAGGGAGGGATGGATGTGCTTCACGCAGCGTGACTCATTGGAACTGTGGGCGGTGTTTACTCATTGTAGAAACACGAGCAAGGTCAGTGTGTATCCATACATCCTCAACTCACACTCGGTGCTATACGATACAACAATCTCACTCTCCGTCTTTCTGTTTTCTCATTTTGCAGCACATTAGTCAGTAGATTGATAAGACGCGCTTATTTACCTCCAAGTCGAAGAAATAGGCAAGAGATGTGCTTGCTTGACTATTATTAACACAGTTCTCGTACAAAGATTACATTCTCCTCGCGTCGTCTGCTTGATCCCACTTATTGCACGCTAACGCACAATACCTAGGATTGAAAAACTATGTTGCCATCTGTGCAACCTATTTTGTGCCGTTCTTATCTGGTAACCCAAAAAACTGTATATGGTATTTAAACTTCGATTCGACGTTGCAGACTGAAACGGATCCACGATGCGTCTTAATTATTCTAATCGCCGTCTCACGCGCCGCAGCAGTCGTGATCTAGGAGTCTAGCCTCGTCCTTTTATCCGGGGCACCAAGTCCTATTCAGGGAGGAATTTCTAATCCGTGACCTCTCGTCGGTGTACAATGGCACATTCGTGATTATTGTTGTTGTTGTATACACATACGCCTACTTTCATAGATACATGCACGTACAGGTAAAGTGAACAGATACACATGTACATGTAATAACACACACACACATACACATGCACATTCTCACTCAGAAAACACACGCACTTGTATGTCTTCCTTTTGGCTTTTAGAGTTACATTTCGCAGTTCACCGGCGACGCTGAATGGAATCCGAAAGTTACGAATGCGAGAAAGTTTCCAAGATTATGGCGCCGTGTCCAGAGGAGTGAGGATTTGGCTTAATTAATGAAGGGGACGATGATAATGAAGAGAGAGGAATTTGGTTCCGTGGTCTGTATGTGTGTGTGTGTGTGTGTGTGTGTGTGTGTGTGTGTGTGTGTGTGTGTGTGTGCGAGGGGGGGGGGGGTTAGTAATGACTGCCTTTCATGTGCGCGGAGGGAGGGGGAGGGGGGCGAACGCTAAGGTTTATATTTGAAAGGGGATTTGTTTTTCCTCTTGTTGAATTCTATTGCTGGCCTGGGCTCATAAAACGAGCAGAGGGGAGTACGTTCGTGTTAATGCCAGTGGACGGAGGGTTGTATTGACGGTAGGGAGAGAGGCTTTGTCGCCGTCGCCCCATGCTATTATCGGCACGTTTTTTTAAGTATTGTAAATAAAAGAAAAAACGGGTGATAAAGATGCGAAATGTAGATTGCCTTCGTCGTGCTGACAGCCAGCTGGGCAGACACAGTTGACGGTGGTGTTTCACGTGGATCCCTCATCACGCTGTCTTGGTTCAGAGAGCGGCCGTCTTTGAGTCCATTATCTTGGCTTTTAAACCCGAAATCACGAGAAAGATTTCCCTTTTCCCGTTGTCATTGTCCGTAATAAGGCCATCGCGACTCTTGGTTATTTTGCTTGGAGAATGTTGCTTAGGGACGGAAAGCATATCCATCGACTAGGGTGCAATTCGGGTGAATGGTGAATGGGGCAGAGGAGAAGGTGGGGCGGAAGGCAACCCCCCGCGGTGCTGGTTCCGGCGGGTGATTTTCAAGGTGTGGCTCGTGCCCTGTAGATGTGACCTTGCCCATCGCCCGGCCACTCCCAGCCGGTGGGTCGTTGCCCAACCTGGCCAGTGCCGCCGTCGCTTTGCAACGGGAAAGGGCGAGTTATGGAGGGCCAGTCGGGAACCCTCGTGCGTGTGAACTGTATGTCAGGTAGATGTATGGACACGTCGGCAGAAGCTGTCAGGTCCCGCTGGCTGGCCGGCGAGGACCCCACAGTCAGGGGGTCAACCACGGACCCCACGCCCCTCACGCGGGGGCGGTCGGCCGGAAAAAGTGTGTTAAGTAACGCCATTTTTTTGCTTTCGTGTTTGCAACAATGGACCGAGGTCACGGATAGCTCTTTGCCGGCGATTAAGAAGCGGAAGTGGAATGCAGCAACCCGTCGTGCTGCTATGAGGATATTGACTTTCGAAGAATTGTTTCGTATTTTTTATCAACGATGGAAAATAGCTTAAACGATATCACAGATTAAGATATTCCCTGTGTTATCAGCTTCAACAAAATCCAGGAGAGAAAATCCCGTAATTCTGTTCTGATCCCGTTTTTGTGTTTTTGAGATCGCGTCAAAGAAGATTACAGCTCCCCTTCCGTGTTGCATGGCTGTTGATTTTAATCGAGTTTGGTTTTAACGATCATCATGCAGGGAAATGTGTGAAGGGAGTTGTGTGGTGGAATCCAATAGGAAATCGTTGTAGCGTTGTTGCAGGTGTTTGCACATGAACATTTTCTCATACTTATTTATATATGTAAAAATGTAGTTTTGTTCAGCCTTAGACTATACGCACTGTAGAAAACATTTTCCCTTTAAATAGCTGCAGAATTTTTACATCATTAATTGCCTTTTGCTTTTGCCCAGTCACGACATATTAAAAATAATTGGTTGTTCTTCATTCCATTTTTTGCTTGATCTTCTTTTTAAGTTCTGCCAGTTTATACTAATTTCGGTGCTTGTTTCTGCTTTACGAATGTGTCTTTTGAGAAGAACATACTGTGTTTGTCTCGATGCTAAGCTGTGGAGGACTATAGTCATTGTTTTGGGTTATTAGTGCGGGAGAGTCCACTAACACGCTTGGTTAGATCACCACGCTCCAGTAATTAGGTGTATGATGTGAGCTCCCTCTCTCCACCCCCTCCCTTTCCTCTTCCCCTACCCATCGTCTTCCCTTCCTCTTCCCCTCCCCACTTCTTCTCCTCTTCCCCTCCACACCCTCATCTCCACGTGCAGTTTATAGAAGGCCTGAATGCGGCCACCGTGTTGCGAAGGCGGCTGTCAGGTAGATAAGATCTGATAAATGTCTACATGCTTAGGAGTCATTAGCGGGGGGGAGAAAAGGGGCGAAGAGCAAACATAAGGCGGGGTGGCCAAGGTGCACATGATGCTCAGAAGGTAAAGGGAGGGTGAGGGAGGCTGCGCGTGAAGGTGAGGTGAATGGGGGGAGGGATCTCTGTCCAGCAGGTGATGACGTCACCTCTCGCTCCCCACTTCCGCTAGTCTTCGCTGCCCTTTGTCCCGGTGCCGCCCAGTACCCGCCGCGGCGGGCGAGAGGATGCTGAAGAAAAGGTGATGAAGCGTTCACGGCGATTGATGTTTATGATCTTCTATGGCGGAGGGATGTGGTAAATTATTCTCCTCATAAAGGGACCCCGGGGGTCACTACATGTTCTCGGAACACACTCATTCACATTCAAGCTGGCCCTTGCAAAGGATCCTCTGTCTGGAAGAGTCGGCGCATTGTTCAGCGCGTGCAGTCATAGCTTACCTGACAAAACACCTTGTTCCGAGCAACATAAAACGCCTTGTCCGCGAAGACGCGTCGAGGGGCCGTCAGTAATCGTCTTCGAAAGCGTGTATACTCACCAAACACACCCGCTCCTGTCAACATTCCACGGAACAGCGGACCGTTATGTGCCGTACACTAGGTTAGGTCATACGTCCGGGAAGTGCCCAGGTCGCGCAATTTTGATTCTCTTTTTTTTCGTATGTTGTTTTTTTTTTCTGTCGTGAGATCGGTCGGGCCAAGAGTACCTCAGGGTGGCGTGCGGGCAGCCTTGCGTGACGGGTAAGCGGGCGCCGGTACATCACCAGCTCAGCCCTCCCTTCTATGTATTATTGTGTTGACCGAAAGAATGAAGGAGATCATTGAGGAGCGAAAATACAAAGGTGTGTCGCGCTGTACACGAAATTATAGAGCCTTTGATCACAGATACGGACAGAGTGTAAATCCCCAGCGCTACGTTATCAGGTGGATCTGGCGGGAAGACGGGCGGCCAGTGCGTTCCTCTGGGTTTTACTTGAGGAAAGGACGCTGAAACGACAGGAGAGAGAGAGAGAGAGAGAGAGAGAGAGAGAGAGAGAGAGAGAGAGAGTGGGGGAGGTGGGAGGAAGAGAGAAAGAAGGAGAGGGGGAGGGAAGACAGAGAGACGAGGGGGAGGGGGGCTTGACCAGAAAAAAACGGATAAAGGCCAAGGATATGGAATGAGGAAATCATTTTTTTTTGCTTGTACCGTATACATTATCCCACGGCCGGTTAAGGGAAAGAGACGAACAGATAGGGAGGTTTTGTATACCAGTGGAGGGGGATAATCGAAATTTATACGTTTACATATACGGAAAAAATAGGAGTAAGTCAAAACAAACAAAAAAGAGAAAGAAAACAAAAAAAGTAAAAAGATAATAAATCAACAACCATCAGTCTGGTTTCTCATAAAAGTACGCGTTGGCGCAGGAGGGAAGCAGGAGGGACGTGTGGGGCCTTGAAGCGAGAGTGACGTGCGAGGGAGTTATGCGTCGTGATGTGGAGGAGGAGGAGCAGGGCGGAGATGGAGGTTGAGGGGGAGGGGGAGGGGGAAGTGGAGGTGAAGAGGGAGGAGGAGGAAGGGGAATGTGAAGATGGAGATGGAGGAGGAGGTTAAGGTGAAGGGGAAGGAGAAGGTAGAGATGGAGGAGGAGTAGGGGGTGGAGGTAGAAGGAAAGGAAAGGGAAGGGGGAAGGAAGAGAAATGGGAAGGGGAAGGTGGGGATAGAGGAGGAGGGAGGTGGAAGTAAAGGTGAAGGTGAAAGGGGAAGATTGAGATGGAGGGTAGAGTGGTCGTGACATTGGAGGAAGAGGAGATGGGGGTATCTGTGATGGTAGAGGAAGAGGAGGAAGGTGAGGCAGAGGAGTTGCCTGGCGCCGAGGGATATTCTCAATTTCCCACGATGCCTAGAGATTGAGATAGATTACTCGGAGATTGAGATAGACTACTCGGACTCGTCTTACGAGAAATTTGAAAGGAGAGGTGATTTTTTTTTCGGCTGTGATTGTTTCATTTCACTCATGTGAGGAAATCTGTTGTTTTTGATGAAGGACCGACGTTCCGTATGTTAATGACTCGCGGCGTATGAATAATTCAAGATGTTCCGCGCCTTGAATATTAAATAATTTAATAGTGATATGATAATACTAACGTTTTATTGTTTCTCCTTTGCAGGTGAGTGTCGTTCGAGGCGGTCCTGGTTCCGGCAAGTGAGGTGAAAGTTTTTTTCTCTTTTATATATATAATTTTCCCATTCCTTTTTTCTACTTTTGAGGTTAAATCACAGCCTTAAGTAGATCGGATCGTGCATGACGCTTTGATAAAGACTTACACTTTCTCATCCTACGTTGAAAGTGAGAGTGTTGCGGGCGGGGTGAGATGACGATGATGATGATAATGATGCCTCGATAAATCAGCCGCCCTGAGCTTTGAATACGCGGCATCTGATTATAGTAATTGTGGCTTGTAGAAATTGATTTGATTGTGAAATAGAAATGGCGATTTTAGAAATTCCATGCGCCGGGTGTAAGAGTGATATTGAAGCATTGAACTGGTCCTTACCAAGGGATAGAGGCCAGGATGCAGTTCATAGGGATTTTAGTAGTGCGACAATAGAATCGCTTTTGACTCATATTCTCGCGTTGCTGAGCATTCAAGCTGGGTGATGTGGTTCTAGAATCGGATTAAAGATTGATTGTTGGTATTTATGAAATTTTTAGATTTTTTTTTTCCCGATAGACTGTAACCGGCGTTTTGATGCGATCACCATACATTATCGCAGAGTTATCGGTCTCGGAGCGAAAGATAAGTGTATAAAAAGTGGTCGCTCGGCTCTTTTCACTCGCAATACACCGCGACTCGCCACGCACGGACCGAGATTTCTCCAGTTGCCCTTACCGACCGACCGTTGCTTAACCTTGACATCTGCAGTAAATTATAAGCTTCAGCGGGAAACCACCCAGTCGTTGACGCACGTGTGAGCGATTTAATACCATTTAAGAAGAAAAGAGAGAAGGAACGATCGCAAAAAAAAAGAATGATAAGTTTTTGAACTGCCTTGCTGAGTCTGTGAGGCAGGCACACCTCGGGGCTTCCACGTGCTTGCTCAACGCGGGCTTCCATGGGTCATCCACGAATGCTGCGGCATGCATCCCGATAATGTAAATGTCACGAGGGGAGAGTGATTGAGCGAGGAGACAGCGGATTAAAAGCGAGCGTCGCGGAATCGGCGTTGACGAGCGCGCGGCGTCGAGTCGGCATCGACACAGTGCGAGTGAGTGCTGGCGGGCGTGACAGATCACCGTCGGATAGAAAAGCCGCGCGTTCTTACACTAAATCTCTGGACTGGAAAATTGGAAAGTTAATTCCTGTGCGAGGGGCTCTTACTCTGTCAATCATGATGTTAGCGGAGGAATGGCAGAGTGGAACGCACGCGGAGGAACGTGTAAGAAACGGGAGGGAAAGTGGAAGACAAGGCGGGGAGAGTGGGGGGGGGGGGGTACGTGGAGCTATATACCGAGCTCTGTTTCTCTCCGTAAAGATGCAAACTTGAGACGGTTTCCGGATCGTCTTGGGAATTAGGTGGCATTTGAAAGTAAAAGTGTTGAGAGTTACTTACACGACAGTCGAGATAACATCTCTATTTATAATATATGATTTGTGATACTGAATACAGCATTATCATCCTAGATTAACATGGTTATAGTCATGCTGTGGTTGCTCGGTGATTATTTATTTTGAAGTGGACAATGTGTGTTCCGTGTTCAGCGAGACGGCGCGGATCACGACCAGGCCTGTTTTTCTCTTGCGTAATGTGGCCCGTGCTTGCTGTAACACACCCTGCTGTGTCACGCTGGCTAACGCGCGTTCGACTCGCTTTGAAAGGGGAAGAGAAGAAAAAAAAACTGCCGGTTTTGGGAAAATATCCTTCGCGCCGACGATGTAAGACGAGCCAGGAAAATAACTTCATTCGTTTTATTAACTCACCTCCCAACATACGACGAAACCAAACTTAAAAATATAGCCCTTGGGACTTCGACGAACTTAATCCTAGGGAAGGAATTGTAACTTGACCCTGAACTAGCCTGCGCTGTTCCATCTTCCCGAAGCGCCAAGGCGAGGATTAGGGGAAAGAAATGCTTGTCCGACACGCCTGTCAAGCAGAGGTCGTTCGGACGGGAGTAGAGAGGGCAGCTGTAACTCGGGCCGTTTCGGGTATTTGTGTGAGAATGTTTGACTCAGGGTTTCGGAGTTCGCTGTTCTTTCGTAGTGTGACTTTAAAGTCTCAAGACGATCGGGTGCTTTTGTTATTTCATCTTGTATGATTGTTTTGCGCAAGGAAGCTATTGCGCACCTATGTCGGGCTGATTAAGGAGCCAAGGTAGGCCTACTTTCCTTTCTTTCTCAAGACTTAGGCAGCTCGCCCCTTCCTTTGTACGACGCAGAGGAGAAGCGAAGTCTTTGTTGTCCTGGCCACCGCCGGGAAACTACCTGGGGAGGGTTAGCGTCCTCCCCGCGACCCCCCCCCCCCTCCTTCCCTCCTACCTGCCTGTAGCCGAGCTATTTCCTTTAGTTTCTGAACATTACCTGTATCATGTGACCCAGAGACTCCTTCCCAAGCCATCTCTACTCTTCACGTAGTTATTTCCATCCCCGTCTTTCTTCACATGGTGTGCACTCAATCTCCAATCATGTTTACCAACCCAATGTATTATGCCATCGTCATCATTATTTTGCACCAAAGCGCATTTCACGCCCGAGCAAGGATCTATTAAATGAGCAGTATTGATGCCGTCATCAGCAGTCATCTTGGGACTGCCATAGCGTAATACCAACACTTGAATATCAATCGGCTGACTCGGAATCATCTTGCGGTCACCTCATTCATTGCAATCACACGCTTTGCACGTCTCTGATTAGTAGCATTACCTTCGCACGTTTCTTCATTGGCGAGATCTATCCTGGCTCTGGAAAATATTATATACAGTGGGCATGCCTGCATCTATGCGTGATCACAGACCAACACACCAGGCCAGCAAATTCCCCGTGGCCATGGGCGTCTGCATAGGTGGGTGGGTGGCCTTGTAGTGGGCGGACAACCGTAGTCACTGTTGTTGTCCCGCGCCCATCTAGGGAAGGGGGGGGGGGGGTGACGTCTTTTCCCGCAGCCCCTCGTCCGGGAAAGAAAGACGACCGCGGGTTGTCCTTGGAGCTGGCTGCCTGCCTGTCCGCCCGCCTGCCTTTTCACACCTCTCCGGCCGGTCACGTTTTCCAGGATTTCGTTCGGGAGGCTGCGTCTCGTTCGCCGACGGCCGGGCAAAGAAGGGCATACCGAACGGATAATGTATACTGTTTTATATCTTGAGTTCGTTGACGTGTGTTCCTTATTGCCTGCCGAACACGTTTGATGCTGCGTTAATATTAGGGATAGGTGGGGCCAAGGTTACCGATAATGCTTTCTTATTCATGTATGCAAATGGAATCTCGATCCTGTATTCTGTATGTTATCCTGTCTGCTTCCTTTGTTGTCAGTCTGTTTCTTCTTTCTCTCTTCCATTTAATTCCTCTGTCGTTTCTTCTCTGCTTGTGCCTCCTGTCTCCCGTTTTTTAGGATCCTCCTCGCTTCTCTCCGACGCGTCATCACTATCTTTGTTGTGCGTTCCCTCGTGTTATCTTAGGATTCATAAACAGCCGGTAATGGCGGAGTCGTGACACCTCTCCCGTCCCGGAGTCTCATCCCAAGGAGTGGTTATCACCATTCCTTCATATATTGTCTTCGTTTCTTTTGGTTTCTTTTTCATCCTTTTCCCTCTCTTGTATATTTTTTTGTATATATATTTTTTCTTGGTCGTTTTGTTTTCCTTTTTTTCTTTTTAACGGGTGCGTGAGTTTTATTTTTGCATTAGTCCTCTCGCATAATTCCTCGCCTCCAGTCGGGTTTGCTTTACGCCTGAGGAATTGTGACGCATAACATATCTTTTTACTTTGGGTAAATGTTGATAGTTTGGCCAGGTGTATTTTTCTTATCTCTCTTTCCCTTTCGCCTCTTTCGGTTCTGCGTTCTTTCCTTTTATTTTACTCTTTATCTTATCTTTTTACTTCATCGCTCCTTTCTCATACTTTCCCTCTCTCTTCTTTCTGTCTTTTTCATTCACTCCTTGCTTAAATTTTCCTGATTACGTCTCCCGAGAGCACCCAGGACGGAAACTCGAAAACGTGCACACGCGCGCGCGCACTCCCTTTCCCCTTCCCTCCCCTCCGTGGCCTCCCATGCTTCCTTGACCTACCTTACTTAGGCCTGTCATTAGGAGTGGGTGTTCTCAGCCTGCTTTGGGTTGCTCTCAGAGTTTCGCCTTTTCAGGAGTTTGTCGTTTCCGGCTGGATTTCAACCAGATGTGCCGGTGCTACTCTTTACTCGCTTTGAGTTGCGGGCTGTAGTGCCATTTTGAACTTTATTCAGGCGTAACCCCTGCAAATTCAGCCATTTTCCTCGGGATGCATTATTTCCATTTACGTTCTCTCGCCATCCTCCTCCTCTTCTTCCTCCTCCTCCTCCTCCTCCTCCTCCTCCTCCTCCTCCTCCTCCTCCCCTCCTCCTCCTCCCCTCCCCCCCTCCCCCTCCCCTCCCCCCCTCCCCCTCCCCCTCCCCCTCCCTGCCTTCCTCTCTTTACCTCTCTCTGCCATGCCTATTAACTGCATTTCATCATAAAGTGGTTACGTCTTGTCCAGGTGAACCCCGTCGCACCTGCAGAGAACAGGTCCGGTTCGCATTTCCTTGTTC